>JAODAL010007743.1:0-122838 GCA_025379985.1 Phyllomedusa bahiana | reverse complement strand
CGGATGTAAATTGCCAAAAAATTGAGCAGACAAAATGAAGTGGTATTTGTATTATAAAAACGCTGTTTCTTTAAAGAATACAACAGGAACTGCTTAGATGCCCCTTGATATTCAATGTGCTGTGAGCAGATAGCATTAACATGTATATGCACTGGACTTCAGATCCAATACACAAAAAAATCAGAAATAGAACATTAAGAGAAGCAGTCTCTGAGACAAGCTGAGACACCCCCCCAAAAATCGCTGTATAAAAATCAGTTCTTCAGTAACAATCATCCGCGGCAGCACCTTCCCTGATCAGTACAGTGAGAGCGGTATGAGCTCCCAGCGTCGTGCGGTGACGTCACAGAATCCCGCCGGTCTCTGATTGGCTTCATCTCTGCACATGTCATGCAGGCTATGCCCTTCTTCCTCCCAGAGTTCTTTGCCCCATGTAGCGCCATGTGCTCGCAGCCATTTTATCAATCAAAAGCACACTTCGTTCACCCGAAGTACCCCAAACTTCTACTTCGTTCAGAACCGAAGTTTTCCTGATATTCTAACCGAATTCCACTTCGTTAGAATCGATTCGCCCATCTCTATAGAGCATATTTGCTTTATTAAAAATCCCATCAGTCCGCAGAGAGAAGAAATTATCATGGTTGTAAACCAGATTTACATTTTAAACCACAAGCTTTTTAGTTGTAGAATTTATTTATTTTTTGCTCTTTGGATGCAACATTTAGGTCAGTTGCAGTTTTTAAAAAAAATCCAGCATGCTGTAGGTTTATAGTTTTTTTAAGCAGTTGGTGGATTTTTCTCCCAATAAATCGACATTGCTTTTTTTCTGCACCAACAAAATTCATGTGAATGTGTGTTGCATTTTGTATGTGTTATGGCATTTTTTCACATTACAAGGTCCCCAAAAAAATTCTAAAAATAAATAAAAATGCAAAACAAAACCAATTAAAATTGCATAAAAAATACTGCATGCAGATTTTGAATTTTTTTTTTGCAAAAAAAGGAGGGTTTGGGTTAGTGAATTGTGAAGGAGGGCTTAAGTTATCTAGATATTTTAAATAAGAAGTAATGTCTACTTAGATCCATAGCATGAAAACATAACATGACTGGCACAGAATAAGGCCTCGTTCACACGACGGATTTGGCCGCGGTGGGTGTGGCCTCGCTGCGGGAGGGGTGTGGTTTGGGGCGCGGCTTACGCCGAGGGCTTGCCCCTATGCAAATTAAGAGCAGGGGGCAAGCCACGGCGCTAGCCGCATCCCAACCGCGCCCCACTCGCGGCGACACCTGCGGCAGCACCGCGCGGCCGCCGCGCAGAGCACTCCTGTCAAGAAATGACAAGAGAGTTCTTCACACACGCGAGTCTGTCCGCGGCCCCGGAGCCGCGGCCAAACCCGCGCAGTGTGAATATTACCGCGGTTTCCAAGCGGAAACCATTATAATAATCTAGCCGCGTTTTGGCCGCGTTTATGGCCGCGGAAACCACGTCGGAACCTGCGGCAATAACCGCGGCCAAATCCATCGTGTGAACAGGGCCTAAGGGTACATTCATGCAATTTATTTGGATGCTGATTCTGGGAGCGGATTCAGTGCTGCATCTGCCTTAGGCTATGTCACACGGTGTATTTGCAGGGCGTAATTACGCCCCGCAATTACGCCGTGTGACCGGGGGCGAGGCGGGAGCGGGGGACTGAGCAGGGGGCCGGCACTTCGCCGGCCCATAGACTTGAATTGCCAGCGGCGCGTATACACCGCTAGTAATTCACATGTCAATTATCTCCCCGAGACGTAATCCATAGTTCTCTATGAGAGCTGTGGATTACCGTAATGAATGGGCCGTTTTCAGCCCGTAATTTGCGCACTTCGAGTAATTACGGACCGAAATACGGCCCAAACTTAGCCGTGTGAACATAGCTTTAGAATCAGTGTCCAGTCTGTCCTCCATTATACCCTATGTAAAATCAGCATCACCATTCAGACAATGCTGATCTTACTCGCGTATTTTTCACCGATTTTAGTAAGCGCCAACAAAGAATTGACATTCTCTGAGTTGTTTTATGCGCCGCCCACAGGATGTATAGTAGACAAGGACCACATGTATGAAACAGTTTTGGTCTAAAACACTTTTTTCACCATAGAAACCTATGGGAAAAAAAGTGAGTTTCAGACCAAAACCATTTCATACATGTGGTCCAAAATCCTCATCGTAAATTCAGCGTAGTTTCCTTGTCTGAATTCCACACTTGCGAGAGTGGAATTTCCGACTAGAAAATGAGGCTGTTTCAGCATTGACATTTTAAGCGCTGAATTTACGGCATGTGAACATTCTCTTATATAACTGTAGTTTGTGTGAGGAGAATGAAGACATGAGTAATAGCTTCAGTGTGAGTAACTTGTCTGGATAAACCACCTTTAGAACAAATAGCTACATCAGGTACAACCCTTCCACTATTACAAGTCATTCAGTGGGCCAGCTGGTAAAATGAAGGCCTTTCTTCTTGCTTGTATCCCTTTCCCTAAATAATTCTGGAATTTGAGCTGAACCTCACAGGGAAGAGGACGCAAACCGGTTTGACTAGTCTGTGACTCTTATTTCATGCTGCATTTCTTTCAAGGAAAATCTTACTCCCTGTCCATTGTACGGGTGCACCTGTTGGAAAGCAGACACTTTGCTGAAGGACCTTGTTAGAAGAAATGGAGCTGAAAACAGCAATAGTATACAGCTCTGTTCTGCTTTTTCTGCATGGCTGTGGTCTCCTGTCAGCCATGTTGTGTCCAAATGGTCAGTTTGCACTTAATGCTCAGTGTGTGAACTGCCATTCAAGCTGCGAGGAATGCAATGGACAGGAGCCATATGAATGTACCCAGTGCGGCATAGGTAAGTAATCAGTGGAGGAGTCTATTAACTGGAAATTTCTGATGTATTGCATTATAGTCCTGTATTATGTTTACAACTTGACAGAACTTTGCTTATCAGATTTGGTAGTTAATTACTGTTAATGCTAGGTTGACACTTTAGGCTGGGCTTCCTTAGGCTATGTTCACACGGCTAATTGCAGGGCGTACAATACGCCCCACAATTACGCCGGGTGTTTGGGAGCTCGTGCTATTCGCCGCGTACTCCCACGGAGCAGGGGGCCGACAGCCCGCCGGCACCATAGACTGTCATTACTCGCAGCACATAAGCGCCGTGAATAAATGACATGTCAATTATATCCACGCGCCTACAATACGATCGTATTGTATACATGGGGAGAGGATGCGTAATCCATAGTTGAGATCTGTGGATTACCGTAATGATTGGGCCGCATTTCACTTGTGTTAGAGCACAGTACGCTATCAATACGTGGCGAAAAGCGTCCCAAAATAAGCCGTGTGAACATAGTCTACTGGGACATTACCGCTATATAAAGAAAACTGCAAAACAAGATCAGGTCATATAATTTTGGTGACTTCTAATTCAAACAAAAAAAAATCTTGGAATTGTTTCTATAGATATAGCACATGCTGTACGAGATAATATATATTTCTTCATGCATTTATCCTGGTGTCACGTGCTGTGTTGGGTCAGTGAGGTATTTTTTCAAATGCTATATGCTCTAGGTGTTAGTAGTATAATGTTGTACTATGTTAGCCATAGAAAGCAGTAGAAGAGTGAAGAAATCAGGCAACACCTCTACCAGATTAACTAAGTATATTTTTATGGTAAGCTTGTAAGAGAGAAGTTTACCTTCAAATATACTCAGTTAGCCTTTAAAAGGTATCACCTGATTTCATCACTCTTCTACTGTTCTAGGTGTGGCATTTTTTTCCAGGCAGGTTATGGCATTCATTTTCCTCCCATAGGCATTCATTGTTTTTTTTGCCAGCTTAAAGGGGTATTCCCATCACAGCAAGTGCTGCTAAAAGGGTCAATTACTGTAAAGTAAGCCATTTTCAAAATGCATTTTGTTAAAAAAAATCTGTATGCTTTACCTAATACAAGCCTTTTTCACACCTTCAACTTGCTCTCTTATATACGTGATTACTAACCACCACTGTGTGTCTTCAGTAATGCAGCACAGGAACTTATTCTCAGACAGTATTTTATGACACTGCATTGCTGGCCACAACTGAAAGCAAATAGTGGTGGTCGGTAACCAAGGAGACAGGACTGCAAGTTAACCCCTTAACGACCCTGGACGTATGAGTATGTCCCAGGGCCGCTAAGGGGCTTTGCAGGGGGATCGCTCAGTAAATGATGCTTCAAAAGATGCATTAAAATGTGTGTCCTGTGCATAGTTCTGTGTTTTATTACATACTTTCACACAATATAGGTGCAATTTCTCTTACACATATTTTGATGTGTAAAACAAACACTCTTAATTTATCTGTGTTATGAACCAAAAGATGTAACAAACATTGAGAATCTAGTCTTAAAGTGATTTTCTAATCAATCCACAGTAAGCACTGTGATCACAGTAAGACACATTTATCCAAGTACGCATTTACAAATAAATCTAGTTCAGTGTGTATGGCTGCAGCTTTCCCAATAACTATATAATTAGATATGCTATCAGACACAAGGGGCAGCAGGTATGAAAACTGTCTAAGATGCATCTTAAATTCATGAATTTACTTTGATCTGTTATTTATTAAATGCACCATTTGGGACCCTTTACTTAGGATTGGACATTTAGTGCCACATGTATGAAAACTGTCTAGGCCTAAGATTTTCTTTGCTGCCCAAAGCAACTAATCAGAGCACCCCTCTCATTTTTTCGGAGTACTATATGAAATGAAAATGAAAAACACACGTGTGAACATACCCTTACGCAGTTTTTATACATGAGGCCCCATGGTGTTTTGGACCAACACAGTTAAACTTGCTAAAACCAGAAATGGGTGCAAAAAAAGAGAAACATCAGTAAAAAAAAACTCCATTCAAAACGTCATGTGTGGTATATTTAGTGCTTTTTATTTATTTATTTTGGCTACTAAAAATTCTATAAGACAATATTTTCTTAAATTGTTTATACACATGTACCTATTTTTTTATTTTTGTCATTTTTTCCAGGTAGCATGTTCTACGATCTAGATGTAGAAATTTTAGGGACAATTTCTACCTGTAGAACTCAAGTCTCACAGTAATCTGCACCAAAAATTGCATCTGCCTAACAAAACAGAAAAGTGTGTCTGTGCAAGTGATAATGATGATCATGATCAACAGATCCAAAAAAGCCTCTTTGTCCTATCAATTTTTTTTTTCATTACTGGGGGCAATGACGGAGTACATAAAATCTGTATGCTGACAAAACTCAAATCTATATATTTAATCCAGCAGTTAACTCACTGCTTTCCAGGATCCCAAAATGAATAACGTCCATATCTTTCTTCTTTTCCACCTGCTTTCTCAAATTCAAAATGGAGACAATGGAGTTCACCATCTTCTCTCTGTCCCATTCATACTCTACATCAAAAAAAACACATGGCAATGACCCCAAACGCTTTCCCCAGTCCCACAGGTCCGCTGTCTTGAGATAACCTTTGACTCTGCCCTTTTATTTAAATTGCACATCCCAGGACTTACCACCTCCTGCTGCCTCCACCTGAAAAATATTTCCTGAACCCTCTCCTTTCATGACTTTGACTCTGCAAAATTCCTTGTTCATGCCCTAATCATTTCTCACCTAGATTAATGCAACATCCTTGTCTACGGCCTCCCGTCTAGCACCCTTGCTCCTCTTTATCTATCCTCAATTCTGCTGCCTAGCTGATCCACCTCTCTCCTCACTACTTCTCTGCCTCTCCCCTCTCCGAATCAATTTACTAGCTAACCAGGGGTTCTTTTAAAAATTACTAAACCATGACCTACAAGGCTCTCCATAACCTCTCCCCTCCATATGTCACTGCCTAAATCTCCAGATACTGCCCATCACACAATTGTGTGTCACGGGGGTCACGGGCGCCGCTGCCGCTGCGGCCGGTCCTCTCCCCACAGGGGACTCGGCGTGTGCTTAGAGTGAGTTTGGAGTGCCTTGATCCGTATTGTTATCCGGTCCACCCCGTTCCGCTACGTTCCTGACCTTGCCTGTTTCCCGCCTGCCCTGACCGTCTGCCCGCTCTGACCACGAACCTCTGCCCCGCCCTGACCTTTGCCGTCCCGACTACGTCTCTGGATTACGATTTGTCCCACGCATTACCCCCGGCCGCCACCGCAAGCCAGTCACGTCAGGGTAACGCCTGTAGCCTCATGCCCAGCAAGTCCATCCCCTTTGGGGGGGGCTCTGGTGAAAACCGGGGGCTACTTAGATTCCCTTCCCAGGCGTGGCTTAACACCAAACCCCTTGCGGTGGTCCACGGACCACCAACCTCACACTGTCTCCTTTTAAGGGCCTTATTTTTGGCTCTTCTCTTGTCAGCTCCTCATACAACCGTCTCCAAGAATTCTCCCGCACATCCCCAAATTCTGAAACTCACTACCACATCACATTAAAACTCTCCCTACCCGTATAACATCCCAAAAAAATCCCGAAAACCCAGCTTTTAGAAAACCAACAATTTTCAATAACCCCCTCCACCACAGCAAATACAAACTCTCTTCCGTTTTTCTTTTGCTCTTCCTTGTGGGGTTTTGCTTTTTCAGTATGGCACTCTCCTTCTGTATGGGTTTGCAATTTATTACTACGGTAATATTATATTTTTCCTAGGTCTTCTATTAGGTATTTTATCCACCATTTTTGTACAGCACTCTGGAATTAATGGTGCTCAAAAATAAATAATAATAATAATAATAATAATAGCAAAGACCTATATCTCTGCCTTATGCCACAGAATAGCCATGGAATGGCATATATCCACCATGGGCCACAATGAAAAAAGACCAGTATACTGCATGGTATACACTTTTTGCCTCCAATGGGTGACTAGAGGACTATGGTTGCATTTGGTGCTTTAGACTGAAAATGCTTCTGGTGCATATACCATTCACTGAGCATGGTGTATACACTGACTAAGATAAGTTGTAAAGCAAAAGTACATAGTGTAAAAAAATGCAAGTGCAAACTTAGTCAAAGTGAAATATCCTGACGTAAATGTGGAAGGTATGGAAAAGTATATGTACATAAAGTGTGGCAATATGTTGGTGTTTCCAGTGTAAGATGTTTGTGTGACTTTACATTTTGTCTAGGGCTGAACATGAGCAGCTTATGTCAGCTATGTTCATAAAGCTTTTTCCCTTTATGGCAGGTGTATGTGCTGGGAAAGCATATATCATGCATATCCATAGACCCCAGCTCACCTGAGTCTTTTGCCTCCATTGGGCTGGTATGTGTTACCATACCTTTTTATTTTACTGTGCAGGTAAGCATATTGTCACAAGCAAGTAGTGGATCCTCTGTGACGGCCATGAGTTTTGGCTTAATAACATGCCAAGGAGCGGACTCTAAGGATTCCCTTGGTTTTCACCCTTTAACTTCTCATAGAAAGGATCTGGGCGTCGCTGCGAGGAACCTCCAGTTTGCTACCCCAGATATGGTTTCTCACGGTGAAAGCTGGTATGCAGGCATGGTACAGAAGGGACAGGAAGATACATATTTAGGTCGAAAGCAGAAGGTCAGGGCAGCCAGAGTTCAGTCATAAATGGGTCACAGGCAGAGTTCAATCGTAATGGGGCAGGAACTAGCCAAATGAACATCGCACCAAGTCTCTCACTGAAAACACTGTAAAGCACAAAGAACACCACCAAACTGACAAAGAAGGAGGGGGTTGCAAATAAAAAGTCTAAGGTGACAGGTCATTATTCCCTAGGAAAGCTAGGTGGCGCATGCTGGTCATTTAAATTGATAAAAACGAGCATGTGCAACTTGAAGTGGAGAGCGAACATACCACACATCGCGACCCAACGGTAAACGAGTGCTACCATAGCCAACAGAACAGGCCACACGACCAGCAACACAAAGTCTGCCTCGCTATCCTGAATAGTGGGCCACTGCAAAAAAATTAAAAGAAAAACCAATACTGCAAAGAATACTTTTTCAACATAAAACTGTATGGCTCTTGGAATCTGGGAATGAAAAATGTTGTTGCAACAATCACTTCATTGAGAGTAACACTTTATAGCTACAATGCAAGAAAGCATATTTTATTAGTTATTCACATTTTAAGCATACAAATTCTAAAGAAAATTGTGTATAAAAAGGTCAAAAAATAACCTGCTCTGTTGTGCTTGATGGTAGCTGGATGTTTGCTGGGCTGTGTATCTCAATACAGTTTTTTTTTAAAAAAAAATATACAATAACATGAATAGAAATAAGGCACTGTAAAAGTTATACAGTCACTTATCAGTGAATGGAAATATCCAGTCACACTTCTGCAGGTTGTTACAATGTATCTGCGTATATTAGGTTATATCTAAATCTTGTTTAGCCATACAGTTGATGGTTTACATCTGGACAAAATATAAAAACTATTTAGGTGTACAGAGGTAATTGATATTACATTCGTCAATGAACACCCATCCTATCCCTCCCCGCACGTCCTCTAGCCTGCTCTCAGCCCTTGACCCAACGACAGAAGAAGAAATGTCCAGGCTTCTCTCGTCTGTTCGCCCCACCACCTGCTCTAGTGACCCCATTTCCTCCAACCTTGTCCAGTCCATTTCTCCAGCTATCATCTCTCACATTAATGAAATAGTCAACCTCTCTCTCTCCACTGTGATCTTTCCATCTTCCTTTAAACACAAAATGATAACCCCTTTACTAAAAAAGCCCTCTCCGGACCCATCCTGAGCTGCCAACTACCGAAGAGTCTCTAATCTATCCTTCATCTCTAAACTCCTGGAATGCTTGGTCTACTCTCGCCTAATCCACTATCTCTCTGCTAACTCTTTTCTCAATCCTCTACAATCAGGTTTCCACACCGTACAATCCACAGAAACTGCTCTAGATAACACCCAATTATACACCTCCTCCCGAGACATCACTCCTGTCTTGCTAAAAAACACCAGTGACTGTCTGTCCGCTGTCTCGGACATAATGTCCTCTCTCCATCTGAAACTAAACCTCACTAAAACCAAACTTCTTGTCTTCCGCCATCTTCTAACCAACCTACCCTGGCTATTCCTGTTGTGTGCACCACCATAACTCCTACAACAGCCCTTGGGTTATACTAGATTCTGATCTGTCTTTCACCCCTTATATCCAATCCCTTGCCCTCTTCTGTCATCTGCACCTCAAGAACATCTCCAAAATCTGTCCTTTTCTCACTGTGGAAACCGCTCAAACCCTCATTGTTGCTCTTATTCATTCTCGTCTTGACTACTGTAACTCCCTGCTTATCGGTCTCCCTCTCTGCAAACTCTCCCCTCTCCAATCTGTCCTGAATGCAGCAGCCAGGCTTGTCTTTCTTTCCAGCCACTATACTGATGCCTCTACCCTGTGTCAGTCACTGTACTGGTTGCCCATCCAGTACAAAATACAGCATAAGCTCATCACTCTAACCCATAAAGCTCTCCACAACACTGCACCCCCCCTACATTTCCTCTCTCATCTCTGTCTACCACCCTACCCATTCTCTCCGCTCTGCTGATGATATCAGATTACATTCCTCAATCATCCGAACCTCCGATGCCCGTCGAAGATTCACACGTCTGCACATTCCTGAACATGCTCCGCAGCACAGCACACTCACAAACCCATAGTTTAAGAGGGCCTAAGAACACATCTTCTCAGCTGCATACGAGTCCTATTGCACCCCCACCTGCTATCCACTTAGCCAGTTCACTCGGCTTAAAATGGCCGTATTCGTCCGTAATACGCCCGGAGTGCCATTACGGCCGAAAACGCCATTCATTACGTAATTCACAGTTCTCTAGAGAACTATGGATTACGTCTCTCTCCCCGCCCGCAAGCCGCGGCGGGGAGATAATTGACATGTGAATTATTAGCCACAAATACCGCCGCTAGCAATCAAGTCTATGGCCGCGAAGTGCCAGTCCCCTGCTCAGTCCCCCCTCCGCCCCCGGCTCACACGGCTAATTCGGGCTAATTACGCCCTGCAAATACACCGTGTGAACCTAGCCTTATCTGTCACTCCCAACACTAGGGCACTCACAGGCACTTATCTGTATATAGATGTACTGTCAGGGTGGCAGGTTCACCCAACTTTTATGTAAACCACCTCCTATTTATGTAACATGGCTGGACCATTGTAAACTTAGCACTTCTTAACCCTTCGTCTCACCCATACATCCTCATAGATTGTAAGCTCTCGCGAGCAGGGTCCTCATCTGTAAATTCTTTAAATATGTAATGTCTGTATGTATACCCTCTAAATTGTAAAGTGCTGCGGAATATGTTGGCGCTATATAAATAAAGATTTTTATTATTATTATTATTATTATTATTATTATTATTATTATTATAAATCTACCCTAAAACTACATCAGATTTTCACACAAATTCTAAAAGTAGATAAAGAAAACAAATGTCAAAAACATAAACTTCATCATTTATGTGAAAATGATCTAATATCACATATCTTTGAGTGGCAAAAGCATCAAAAAACTACAAAGCCACACTTACAGCTCAATGGCTGGTGGATACATTGAATACCAGCAGTGGGCGTCTCTGGCCTTTGTGCTGCATGGGAAAAGATAGCAGGTGCCGTTAATTAATGAGCAAATGCTCTAGGTACTAGTTCACACCAGCATGCAAAAAGCCCAATATAACACAAGGGGAGACTGCAAAAAATGCAACAATACCGATGAGAATTGCATATAGATAAAGCGATACAAAGGGTAACGCCATTTATACAGTTACACCATGCTGGGTTTCAGCTTATATCACCCACAAAAAAATGGGCAAGCTGCCCAGCACTTAGAAGGTGCACTGCACAAAATACTTGTACCCTAAGCTCCCCAGTATTTTAGGGCAAAAAGATAACATACTGGAAAAATATCAAAATATGAGGTATTAGTTGATACAGTAGCTACAGTACGCAAGCTCGCAAGCCAACGGCAAGGCTCCTCATTTCTTGCGAGTCCCTACACTATCAAAAAACAAAACCACAGAAAAATGGGACATAAATTACCAAAAAACTACAAAGCCACACTTACAGCTCAATGGCTGGTGGATACACTGAATACCAGCAGCAGGCGTCTCTGGCCCTTGTGCTGCATGGGAAAAGATAACAGGTGCCGTTAATTAATGAGCAAATGCTCTAGGTACTAGTTCACACCAGCATGCAAAAAGCCCAGTAAAACACAAACTTTTGCTTTCAGTATCTGGTTTGACCCCCGTGTACAGTAATATCTGCATCTAAATGTTTCTAGTAATTATTCATTAATCCTGCATATTGGTATGAAGGAATTTCATCTCATTCCTCTGTATAAAAATTCATCAACTGTAATGTTGGAGGGTTTCCTGCCATGAACTGCTCCCTTTAGGTCCTTCCACAACATTTTTATTGGATTAACCCCTTACTGACATTGGATGTATGAGTACCGGGCCACCGGGCTTTAGCTGCTAATTGCAGATAATATTCGCCGGCTACAGCGCAGGAAGGTGCCGCCACCATCTCATGCTGTTTAACCCCTTAGATACCGCAGCAAAGATGGCCGTGGCGTTTAAATCAATGAGAAACGGTGCTGTGTACTGTTCCTAACATCGATTGGGGTGCCTGCGGTGAAATCACAGGCACCAAATTGGTTAACATGGCAGCTGGAATGCCTTGTGAAAGCTTCCATCGCCGCCATGTTTTCTGTTTTACTACTTCCTGCCCCAGGGAGGAAGTAGTAAAACCGCCATCTTTGTACACTCTAATGCATTGTATTACAATGCAATAGGCTGTATAAATGATCGATCCCTCTAGTGGTGAAGTACCCTAGGGGGACTCAAGGTTAAAGTGTAAAAAAAAAATTTAAAGTGTAAAAAACATAAAAAAATAAAAAGTTCAAATCACCCCCCTTTTGCCATTTTACAAATAAAGAAAATAAAATAATAAAAAAGTTACACATATTTGGTATCGCCGCGTCCGAAAAAGTCTAATTTATTAAAATATAACATAATTTCTCTAGTACACTGAACACCATAGAAGAAAAATTCCAAACGCCAAAATTGCGTTTTTTTGGTCATTTCACGTCTCATAAATTAGAATAAATTTAATTTAAAAAGTCCCATGTATTCCAAACCGGTAACACTAAAAAGTAAACTTCAGCCCACAAAAATAAAAGCCCTTGTGTCTATTTAGATGACAAAGTAAAAAAGTTTTGGCTCTGGGCTCTGGGAAGGCGGGGAGGGAAAAACAAACTTAAAAAAAAATAGGCCTCGGCGTTAAGGGGTTAAAAGGGTAATCCAGGAGTTTAATGATTTTATAGAACACTTTAAACAGCATTTATATCGAAGGTAAAAATATTCCACTACCTTCCTATTGCGTCTTTATTCATCTATCATCAGATCCACTTTTTGCAGTTAAACTTCCTGCTTGTGGTAGGTTCAATAGTTCCCAAGCAGTTATTTCCTACAAGTTCCACAATGCATTTCAGTTATAATCTAGGGCTTCCCTGCACCAGTCCCCTGATCCTCCTAGCACTGTTCAGCCCTGCCCTGTACACCCTTACATTATCATTCTCAGACATGTACACCTCATGCCCCTGCATCTCTGCTACAGTTTACTTTCTGGTTGTCTGCAGCAGGCTATGTGTAGTGCTGTGCACCAATCAATCTGTAACATTTGGTTTATATATTTCTATTTATGTGCTGTATATCCCCCACAGTGGGTACACAACTATTCCATCATTGTAACTCTGTTTGTTGTGGGGAATGTGGCATCACCCAGCTTTCGTGTACACTGGATAACCTATCTAGCATCCAAGAAAGCTGGGTGATGTCACATCCCCCACAGCAATCAGTTTTTGATCATGGGAAAGCTGTGTGCCTGCTGTAGGGGATGTGGTCAGGTGGAAAGGTAAATATAGCAAATTTATCAAAAAGACATCTCCTCCTATCAGAAGAGGTAAATACAGTGCACAATGAGGAAGGGACCTAGACTCTAGCAGTTATGAGACACTATATACACATAGTTATCACTGTATGTGTCCACATTAATGTATAACAACCTCCTCCTTTCAGCTCTGTGCATTACATTACATTCTTGTCACTAGAGGCAGCCAGATCTTTATCTGGTCAGGTCAAGCCCACTACAGGGGAGTGTTTCTGAGCTGAGCCTGGCTTCTAAGCACACCTACGGAGTGATAACAAAACGCCCATTGATCGCCATGCGATCAATGGGCATCACATGGTTTGTAGGAGGGAGGAGAGTAAAGAGATCTCTGCCTGATTTTGCAAAGCAGAACAGGTAAATAATTTTAATGAGTATCAATTACAAAGTTCAATATAATTAAGTTGTGATCTCTATAACAAATAAAAAGTCCTGGAGAACCCTTTTAAGATCGGGACTTTGACTTGGTCATTCCAAACATTCTTTATTAATCTTTAACCAGTGATAGGTAGAGTCATGTGTGTACTGCATTTTGAGATTTAAGCCACAATCAGATGTTCTGAAATTTTCCTTTAGAATTTGCTGGTATATTTGTTCCATCAATGATGGAAAGCTACTGGAAAAACAGGCTGAAAACATGATATTACTACCACTGTGTTTCACAGATGATATTAGGTTTTATGCTATAATGTAGTGTTTTCTGTTCTTCACACATAAATAAAAAAAAAGCTTTATTTTGGTCTCATCCATCCACAAACATTGTTCAAGAAGCCTTCTAGCTTGTTCAGATTATATTTAGCAAACTGCAGATGTTTTTTTTGAGAGCAGCAGCTTCCTTGCAATCCCACTTTGCACTCTGTTATTCTTCAGCATCCTTTTGATGGTGGATTAATTAACATTAGCTAATTTAAGAAAAATCCTTTAGTTGGCTTAGAGGTTACCTTGAGTTGTTATTTGACCTTATGGACTATCACACACCTTGCTCTTGGTGTAATCTTTGTTGGTGAAGCTGTCCTGGGAAGGATGATTGTGGTCTTGAATTTTCTCCACTTGTACATAATGTAACTGTGTGTACCGAGGAGGATGAGCTTCCTGTTGATGAGCAAAGGGAGGAGGTAAATTCCAACTTAAATGTTTCTTGTCTAACCCAAGAAGAAATGCAGCTCCGCCTTAGGAAGCTTAAAATAGACAAATCCCCAGGCCCTGACGGTATACACCCGCGTGTCCTAAGGGAGTTAACTAATGTGATAGATAGGCCCCTATTCTTAATATTTATGGACTGTATAATAACGGGGTATGTCTCAAAGGACACATAGCATAGCAAATGTGGTGCCTATATTCAAAAAGAGGTCAAAAAGTGATCCAGGAAACTATAGGCCGGTAAGCTTAACCTCTGTTGTGGGTAAAATATTTGAAGGTTTTCTCAGAGATGCTATCCTAGAGTATCTCACTGAAAATAAATGTATAACGCCATTCCAGCATGGGTTTATGAAGGATGTCCTGTCAAATTAGTCTCATCAGCTTCTATGAGGAAGTTAGTTCTAGACTGGATCGGGGTGAGGCACTGGATGTCATATATCTAGATTTTTCTAAAGCATTTGATACTGTGACACATAAAAGGTTGGTAAGTAAAATGAGAATGCTTGGACTGGGAGAAAATGTGTGCAAGTGGGTAAGCAGCTGGCTCACTGATAGAAAACAAAGGGTAGTAATTAACGGTACATACTCAGCCTGGATTGCTGTTACTAGTGGGGTACCACAGGGCTCAGTATTGGGCCCTATCCTCTTTAATATTTTCATAAATGATCTTACACAGGGATTGCACAGTAGAATATCGATCTTTGCAGATGATACTAAGCTCTGTAAAGGAATCCACACAATAGAGGATAATGTGTTATTACAAAGGGATCTGGATAGGTTGGAGGCCTGGGCAGAGAAGTGGCAGATGAGGTTTAACACTGATAAATGCAAGGTTATGCACATGGGGAGGAAAAATCCATTACATGATTACGTGTTAAATGGAAAAACACTGGGTAAAAGTGACATGGAGAAGGACTTGGGAATCCTGGTGGACAGTAAACTTAACTGTAGCAGCCAGTGTCAGGCAGCAGCAGCCAAGGCTAATAGGATCATGGGTTGTATTAAAAGGGGCATAGATGCACATGATGGGAACATTATTCTCCCATTATACAAGTCACTGGTTAGACCACACATGGAATATTGTGTACAGTTTTGGGCACCAGTGCACAGGAAAGACATTGTAGAGCTTGAACAGGTACAAAGGCGGGCAACAAAAATAATTAAAGGCCTGGGTGGACTGCAATATCCAGAAAGATTAGCAAGGTTAGGGTTATTTAGTTTAGAGAAAAGACGGCTTCGGGGGGACATAATAAATATGTTTAAATATATTAAGGGCCAATATAGAGATCTTGCTAAAGATTTATTTATACCCAGGACTGTATCTAGAACAAGGGGGCATCCTCTACGTCTTGAGGAAAGTTTCTACATAAACATAGAGAGGGATTCTTTACTGTTAGAGCGGTGAGACTGTGGAACTCTCTGCCAGAGGAAATTGTCATGGTGAATTCACTAACAGAGTTCAAGAAGGGCTTGGATGCATTTCTGGAGCGTGATAATATAACAAGTTATAGTGACCAGGATTCTGAAGAAGGGTCTGGATACATTTCTAGATGTAATATAGCAAGTTACAGTGACCAGGATTCTGGAGGGGGGTCGTTGATCCAGGGATTTATTCTGATTGGAGATTGGAGTCAGGAAGGAATTTTTTTCCTAACATGAGGACAATTGGCTTCTACCTCATGGGGGTTTTTGCCTTCCTCTGGATCAACACATCAACAGTTTAACACTTTAGCAACACTTTAGCAAAATGGGCTGAACTGGATGGACGTATGTCTTTTTTCGGCCTGACAAACTATGTAACTATGTAGATTAGTGGAGACCAAACTCTTTAGAGATGGGTTTTGGGACCTTTTCCAGTCTTATCTGGAAATCTTTGTTTGTGCCATGATATACTTCCACAAACATGTGTTGTGATCTAAATTACTAACAGCAGCTCTAGTGCAAAATTATGTTGTTTAGGGCACTGCAGACAAACCTCCGTGAAAGAACATTATATCGGCTTCTTGATTTCCAGCTCCTAATTTGATGGTACATACTGTATGTGATATTATAGCAGCTTAATTGTATACAGCTTACATAACTAAAACCCAGGTTACCTGATTAAAATAGACCTGTCATTTCACAGTAGCTAACCTGCCCAAAACACATGATGCCACATGGCAGACCTGTGGGTCTTTGTTAAGCTCCAGTTGCCATTGCAATGCTTGGCGCCCGGCAACCGTGTTTGCAGGGTGTTCCAATGGAGAACAGAGAGAGCTTCTCTGATGCCACATTTGCTATTGATCCCAGCTGCTACTGCATGAGCTTGGCTATCAGTTCCTCCCAGGTTCCTGCAGTAATCGTTGTGCACTGCTAATGCGCTCATCATGATGTACCTGTTTTCATTATGCGTTATGTCTCTAGGCATCATGACCTACAAGTACATCATGGTGCCATAAGGGACTAAAGGACATTTTCCGCAATTGACATTTATTCCACTGCTGGAACCAGACTCGTATATAACATAAAGCATCTGTGGGCTGGTGCCTAAGGGTGCAGGGTGAGATGGAGAGCACTTGCACCAAAAAATTATTTTTGGTCAGTTGAAGATGCTGCTGCTAGATTATTGTTAAAAAAATGTGGCAACAGCATAACGTAGATGTACACACTCATAGATTAGTGCAGTCCTAAGTGGCAACTTAACTTACACAAATAGTTCCATGTACAGGTAGCTGTGCTATCTATGAACACGAAGCTTCTATATTTTTTAACTATCCTGTAAGCAGTGTCGGACTGAGATGCCTAGGTGGTGGTGAAGTTGATTCGAGGGGCAGACCAGTTGAGCTGTTTCTGGGCCCATCGGTGGAGTTTATTTAGGGGGCCACCCTACAGCTACTGTAAATGGCTGTAGATGCCTCCTAAACTCTGCCTCTTGCCTCTCTTTCTATGCTTTTATTGCCTCTTCTTAGGATGAATATGCAGTAAAAAAGACAACTCCAAGTCTACCATGCTCAGGGGTCCACCGGGGGTTTCCCGTATTCCCCTGTGGACCAGTCCGAGCCCAGTCCGAGCCTGCCTGTAAGGGTTAGCTTGTTTTTCAATACCACAAATTATATCTTAACGTACACATGTTTTCATATTGGTAAATTCAGAAGTATGCATATACAGTATATAGACTTGCAGTTACATATGTTTACATCCCATTTGACAGTGTATGCATTTGTGTGTACAGTGTGTGTACAGTATGTCTTTATGTAAACCTACATATCCGTGCAGTAAGGGTGTGGGTAAAAGTACAGCCCAGGGAAGGACATTCTGCTTAGGATCGATGCTGCGATATCTATATAAACATAAGCATGGCATAATAGGTTTTTAAAAGGTACCGAGTTGGTTACAAACAACTTTCCATTTGATTATCAATAACATTGTTCATTTTACTGGGCTTGGATGACCTGTATATTTTGATACAGTAGCACCTATCTAAACATGTATGTTTTCTTTGTTGTACAAAGGCTTTGCTTAAATCTAAACATTCAATCAGAAATAATGGGGGTGTTTCCAATGAATACTTCTGGTGAAAGTCTTTGGGCGATGTATAAATAGGGCTGCGACAGTTCTTTTTTTTTGTGATGGCCGCCAAAAAAACTGTCGTAGCCCCTTTCCTACATATGTAATAATGGTCTTTCGCCAAACACTGGCGTACATCCGACATCCTTGACATTCTTAGGGTCGCGGGTCAAGCCACATTCATAAGATTAGACATTTATTAATGTGTCTCCACAGAATGTGGCACACAAATGTACTAATCCATGCCAATTTCAAACTGGTGAAACAAATTTTGGCGCATAGTTTGACTCATCAGCAGGATACATTTATAAAGTGCTGTGATATACAGTCATACAAACTGACGACTACTACACTAACTTGCTGAGAAGTACGACTGTCTAGTCTGCACCAGTTGTCATACATGCTGCTCTTTGATTTCTGTCACTTTATAGCTATACAGGGCAGATGTCACTGATAACCACCAAGATGCATCAGTGGGGTCTACCGTGTGCAGTGGCCAACTGTATAAAAAGGTGCAATTTAGTGCACTTTCCTATACAGTTAAAAAAACTGTATGCCAACAAATTTTAGACTGATGAAGGTAAAAAAAAGATACTGTTTTCTCTTTAGGCTATATTGGATGAATGGGGACCTAAGGATACATTCACTGAATATAATATAATATCCCCTCCAAACATCTCTGCCTTAATCTCCAGATATCTCCTCTTACGTTATCTCCGGTACTCACAAGACCTTATTCTTGTCATGGGGGCTGGCGCGGGTGCCGTGGCTGCCCGGGACCATCCCCCTGCTACCCGAGGTCCGGCGCCTGGCCACTTACCCGTCCTCGCTCCTGTGTACGCTGCTCCTGCCTGTCCCAGCTGCCGCGTGTACCCGCTGCCTAGGACGCGCGCGCGACGGCTGGTCTAGATTTAAAGGGCCAGTGCGCCGGTAATTTGGTCAAATGCCGGCCGCTGGTCCTATATAAGGAATACGCCCCCCGCACTCTCTGCCAGATTGTTGGTGTGTGTTACCTTGTCTAGAGAGAGTTTGGAGTTCTGTTTGATTACCCGTATACCAGTCCATTCCGCTACGTTTCCTGACCTTGCCTGTTTCCCGCCTGCCCTGACCGTTTGCTTGTCTCTGACCACGAACCTCTGCCAGCTGCCCTGACCTCCGGCCTGTCCCCGACTACTCTTCTGGATTACGTTTCTGTACCACGCATTACCCCGGCCGCCATCGCAAGCAAGTCACCTCAGGGGAAGCGACCTGGAAGCCTCACGCTGCAGTAAGTCCATCCCGCTTTGCAGCGGGCTCTGGTGAATACCGGGGGCTACTTAGACTCCGCTCCCTGGCATGGCTTAACTATCATCGCTTGCGGTGGTCCAGCGAATCCATCGAACCCTTACAATTCTCTGCTCTTCTCTTATCAGACTTCTCTTGTGCTTCCCCCATACTCTGGAACTCACTGCCTTAGCACATCAGACTCTCCCCCTCTTTCACTAGCTTCAAAAGCAACCTGAAAACCCATCTCTTCAGGATAGCCTATAACCTACAATAACCCTGCTGCCACTTCACCCCCAACAAACATGTCTGCCCCTCACCTCCTGTCTCTTTCCTCCTTCCTTGCAGATTGTAAGCCTTCGTGGGCAGGGTCCTCTCTCCCTCTGTATCAGTTATTAGTCACTTACTGTTGCCACTGTACTTTGTTGACTCATGTTATGTATGTAACCCCACTCGAAAGTACAGCGCCAAGAATCAATGGTGCTTTACATTAAATAATAATAATATAAGCAAAAACAAGTTTAGAACATATTCTTACTTATTATAGGGTTCCTATTAAAGGGACATTGGTAGTAGAAGGGTTTTAACAGCGGGACATAAGGTTATAGAGTTCTAAAGCGTTAACATTCATCAGTAAGAAACATAAACAAGCTCCTGTGCTGCTGATAAAAACACAGCAGCAAGTGACCTCAGCATCCTGACCAGGGCTGCAAGAACAGGTAGAGGTGGTCAGTAACCTAGGGAAACTTGTGTACACAAGCAGAAGATAGGAACTGCTCTAGCTCTGAAAGGAAGCAAAACCACAACAGCAATGTATTTGGTAATAATCTTTATTTACCTTTTTCTACATGTTCAACCAGTTCCTGACTGGGTTGTTACTCTTCTTCCTGACCTGCTAGTATATAAATGGTTTCCTAGGTTACTGAACACTTCTGTTTATTTACCTTTGCCTACATGTTTAAAAGTAATCCATTTGACCGGAATACCCCTTTAAGAGCATGGAGGAAGATTTTGGGAGGGTAACTATGGAAAGCTCAGGACACTTCTGTAGGCACACTCTGCCATAAAGCTGGTTAAGAAGCACCTAGCTGACATTAGGCATCTGATTAGCATATGGAATAAAATTTATTGCAACTTCAGAGCATAAAACCTGGAAGGGATTCATATGCAAACTGCGTTAAAAAACCTGCAGAACTTTTCTTATAAAATAAATATACCTTATCTGCTGAAAACAATATAGAAAATTAGTTGAGGATAGTAACTTGTTCATTTTTTTGCACAGTCTTAGTAATTAGATTTTCATTTTTCAGATCAAGATGGAATTGAACGCTTCCTTCATCGCAGTCGTTGTAAAGTACACTGTCCCCGAAGCTTTTATCCAGAGCGTGACACCTACAGCTGCGATTCCTGTCCACTGAACTGTGACATTTGCACTAATGTTGATAGTTGTCAGAAATGCAAAAGCAACTACAAGCTTCAGAATGGCGAGTGTTACTTCATCCAGTGTTTGCCAGGTACTGTACCATACAACTTTTGTATTATTATAAAGAGAAATTCTCATTTGCATGTTTTGTTGTCAAAATTTGCTGATTCTAAAAAAAGGGCCTTGGACACAACACGTACCAGAACCTCTCTCAGCTTCTCCTCCACCTGCCCTTTCTTGTCTACAAATGTTCTTTAGTCGTATCCAGCTTCTGCTTTCAAGCATGGTGCCAGTCAGTGATAACACAAAGGGCCTCTTCTTGTAAAAGACAACAGTTGGTAAGATGTACTTCTACAGCTATGTTCACACGGCTTGTTTTGGGACGTATTTCAGCCCGTAATTCGCGCGGTACTGCGCGAATAACGGGCTGAAATGCGTCCCAGTCATTACGGTAATCCACAGTTCTCATAGAGAACTATGGATTCCATCTCCTCTCCCCGCTCGCACAATACGGCGAACATGGAGAGAAGTGACATGTCAATTATTCACAGCGTACTGTATACGCGCCGAGAATAATGAATGTCTGCCGCCCCCCCTGCCCCCGAGCACACGGCGTAATTGCGGGGCAAAATACGTCCTGCAATTAAGCCGTGTGAACATAGCCTAAGGAGGTTAAAAGGCAGCAACTCTAGAACTGTGCAAGGGTCCCATGTTTCCAGGAAGTTGCCCCCCCTTCAAAGAGAATGCTACGCATAGAACCCATTGAGAATGTTATTTTACTGTTATTTCTCTGCAGTAAAAAATCACAGAAAATGTAGTGACATGCCCATATATATGTATGTACACATTACTCACCAAAAGTTAGGGATATTTGGCTTTTGGTTGAAATTTTAGGATGGACATAAGGTTTCATACAAAAAAAATTCAAATGAACTAAATGAACCATCTCTTATCTCTAGAATGCACATGTCCAACTGTTTAATGTTTCACTACTTTTTTTCACAGCTGGCTGATCTCTAACCAGGAGCTTAATGGCAAAATTCACAACAGGTGTTTGATCCCTGAATCGCCCAATAAATTTAGGGGATCAATTTGAATTGGGATTTAAACAGTCATCCTCATGCTGTTCACATTTTGACATCATGAGTGGCCACTGAGCTTACACATATATATGTGTATGCAGGGCCGTTCCTAAGCTAAATTGCACTCCGGGCGAGGTTAAGAAATTTGCCCCCCCCCCCCCCTCGTAACATAATGCGACACAATGCATGACCATCAACCAAATCTAAAATATACAAAAAGCTTTACCACAATGTGCTACATATAAAACTACTAAATAATAGTCATACAGTTACCAAATAACACTGCTACACCAACCAGAATCCCAAGACCACTAAGACCACATATCACCAGCACACAGTGACCGAATAATAAAACCATACCATGACCACATATAACCAGCACGTAGTGACCAAATAATACAAACTTACCATTAATGAGTATAAACCATTATGCTACAATCAATATGACCAGCATACAGTGACCATACAGTGTTGGATACCAGCTGTACACAGGCTCTGCAGACATATAAATGATTAACATTAAAGTTATATCTAGTGACTCACTGGAGACGTCTCTGAAGAGTTGGTCTCTTTCTCTTCTTCTTCTTCTCCATCTGTCCCAGACCGCCATTACGACTACTCCCTACTCTTAACTGTAAAATTTACAAAACAAACATCTTAGACTCTTAACTTTATCAGAACTTCTCTACCAATTCCTATCTCTATACATACTCCCCATCTATATCACCTCATATGGAAGCCATGTAGTAGCACCTGTAGTCAGGTAGTAGCCCCTATAGCCATGTAGTAGCCCTCTATAGCCAGTAGATGCCCCTTTAGCCAGTAGATGCCCCCCTGTAGCCAGGTGATGCCCCTGTAGCCAGTAGATGCCCCCCTTGTAGCCAGTAGATGCCCCCCTTGTAGCCAGTAGATGCCCCTCTTGTAGCCAGTAGATGCTCCCCTGTAGCCAGTAGATGCCCCCCTTGTAGCCAGTAGATGCCCCCCTGTAGCCAGTAGATGCCCCCCTGTAGCCAGTAGATGCCCCCTTGTAGCCAGTAGATACCCCTGTAGCCAGTAGATACCCCTGTAGCCAGTAGATGCCCCCCTTGTAGCCAGTAGATACCCCTGTAGCCAGTAGATGCCCCCCTGTAGCCAGTAGATACCCCTGTAGCCAGTAGATGCCCCTCCGTAGCCAGTAGATGCCCCCCTTGTAGCCAGTAGATACCCCTGTAGCCAGTAGATACCCCCTGTAGCCAGTAGATGCCCCCCTGTAGCCAGTAGATGCCCCCTGTAGCCAGTAGATGCCCCTGTAGCCAGGTGATGCCCCTGTAGCCAGGTGAGGCCCTTGTAGCCAGTGTGCCCCGGCCAACCCCTGTAGCCAGTAGATGCCCCTCTTGTAGCCAGTAGATGCCCCTTTGTAGCCAGTTGATGCCCCCCTTGTAGCCAGTAGATACCCTTGTAGCCAGTGGATGCCCGCTTGTAGCCAGTAGATGCCCCCTTGTAGCCAGTAGATGCCCCCTTATAGCCAGTAGATGCCGCTGTAGCCAGTAGATACCCCTGTAGCCAGTAGATGCCCCCTTGTAGCCAGTAGATACCCATGTAACCACTAGATGCCCCCCTTGTAGCCAGTAGATGCCCCCCTTGTAGTCAGTAGATGCTCCCCTGTAGCCAGTAGATGCCCCTGTAGGTAATTATAAAATAAAAAAGTACTCACCTCGGTCCGCGTGTCCCGGTCCGGAGCTGCGGAGCGGTGTAAGCGGCGTGATGTCACCAGGCCGCTTACGCTGTCATGCAGCTCCCATGGATCTACTCAGCCAGCAGAGCTGCCGACCGAGGAGACCCAGGTTCTCAGGGGGCACGGTGAAAGCCGTGCGCCCCCTGCGACGCTGATACGATCCGTCCTGCCTCCTCCCTGGACCGGCAGGCTGTTTTGTAACAGTCGCGCAGAAACAGGGGCTATACTCCGGGCGGGCAAGGCGTGAGCGGAGCCGCAGGTGAGCCTCGCCCGCCCCTAGGAATGACCCTGTATCTATCTATCTATCTATCTATCTATCTATCTATCTTTCTATCTAGGGTTAGAGTTATGTGTGTGTATACAGTGGGTACGGAAAGTATTCAGACCCCTTTTACATTTTTCATCCTTTCATTGCAGCCATTTGGTAAGATCAAAAAGTTAATTTTTTTGCTCAATGTACACTCTGCACCCCATCTTGAAGGAAAAAAAACAGAAATTTATTAAACAAGAAAAACTGAAATATCACATAGTCTGAAGTATTCAGACCCTTTGCTGTTACACTCATGCTGTCCATTTCCTTCTGATCCTCCTTGAGATGGTTCTACTCCTTCATTGGAGTCCAGCTGTGTTTAATTAAACTGATTGGACTTGATTAGGAAAGGCACACACCTGTCTATATAAGAGCTCACAACTCACAGTGCATGTCAGAGCATATGAGAATCATGAGATCTAAGGAACTGCCCAAGGAGCTCAGAGACAGAATTGTGGCAAGGCACAGATGTGGCCAAGGATACAAAAGAATTTCTGCAGCACTCAAGGTTCCTAAGAGCATATTGGCCTCCATAATCCTTAAATGGAAGAAGTTTGGGATGACCACAACTCTTCCTCGACCTGGCTAGTTAGCCAAACTAAAAAATCGTGGGAGAAGATCCTTGGTGTGAGAGGTAAAGATGAACCCCAAGATCACTGTGGCTGAGCTCCAGAGATGCAGTAGGGAGATGGGAGAAAGTTCCACAAATTCAACTATCACTGCAGCCCTCCACCAGTCGGGGCTTTATGGCAGAGTGTGTCTACAGAAGACTCTCCTCAAAGCAAGACATCTGAAAGCCGCATACAGTTTGCAAAAAAATACATGACGGTCTCCCAGACTATGAGAAATAAGATTCTCTGGTCTGATGAGACGAAGATTGAACTTTTTGGTGTTAATTATAAGCGGTATGTGTGGAGAAAACCAGGCACTGCTCATCACCTGCCCAATACAATCCCAACAGTGGAACATGGTGGTGGCAGCATCATGCTATGGGGGTGTTCTTCAGCTGCAGGGGCAGGACGACTGGTTGCAGTTGAAGGAAAGATGAATGGAGCCAAGTACAAAGATATCCTGGATGAAAACCTCTTCCAGACGCTCTGGACCTCAGACTGGGCCGAAGGTTCTTCTTCCAACAAGACAATGACCCTAAGCACAGAGCTAAAATAACAAAGCAGTGGCTCCCGTATAACTCTGTAACCATTCTTGACTGGCTCAGCCAGAGCCCTGGCCTAAACCCAATTGAGCATCTCTGGAGAGACTTGAAAATAGCTGCCCACCAACGTTCACCATCCAACCTGAGGGAACTGGAGAGGATCTGCAAGGAAGAATGGCAGAATATCCCCAAATCCAGGTGTGAAAAACTTGTTGCATCATTCCCAAGAAGACTCATGGCTGTACAGGCTCAAGCTTCTACTCAATACTGAGCAAAGGTCTGAATACCTATGACCATCTGATATTTCAGCTTTTCTTGTTTAATAAATTTACAATAATATCTACATTTCTGTTTTTTTTCCTTTCAAGATGGCATTCAGAGTGTACCTTAATGAGCAAAAAAATTTACTTTTTGGATCTTGCCAAATGGCTGCAATGAAAGAGAGAGTAAGTCATTTAAAAGGGGTCTGAATACTTTCCATACCCACTGTAATATATATATATATATATATATATATATATACCCACCCACATATATATGTGTAAGCTCAGTGGCCACTCATGATGTCAAAATGTGAACCCACTGTGCGTGTGTGTATATATATATATATATATATATTATATATATATATATATATATATATATATATATATATATATATATATATATACACTGTGTATAACTTACATTTTAATATTATGCCATTAATATTATACCATGAATATTTAAACCTATCGGTACTGTTACCCTACCAAAAGCATCTACCTAGGCAGGGTGACTGACGAAAAGAGCAACTCACACTGGAACCTAACCCTAGTTTCTGCTTTGCTGGTGATATACACTGCAGTACTTATAGGTATTTTATTCATATTCTAATACACCCAGTCTATTTCAGGATGTAATAGGAGTACAGTTATGGCAGTCATGGAGGCCTTAAGTAGGCTCCAGGGTCCCATGGCAACTGAACGGCACCCTGCCATTTTGTCACAGGGAAGCTGCATTGATTTTAGAAGGGGGTACCATAGTCCTTCCTAACTGTTTAGATGTGGAAGGTGTGCCTACTGTAGGATCTAAGTAGTTAAGTGGTTGGGATCAGAGCTATCCTGACTGCTAATGGCAGGTGCCGGCTGTAATAAACTGCTGACACCTGCCTGGTATGCAGTGAGCTCAGCGTCTGAGGTGACTCCATGCACTCTAAACAGCAGAATAATGTTAAGTTATGTAATTTTGCATAAAGTGGTTAAGCACTATAAATAAACTTATAAAACACTCCCTTATCTGCTACAGAAGCTCTTTGAAAGAAAGATGTAGGTGTTAGTGTCAATAATTAAAGGGGTTGTATCATTTCATTAAATGGTCTTCAAAATAAGGGTACAGTGAAAACAAGTAACTTTGCAATTAGATGTCATTAGCAAAGCTGTCTTGTATTCACAGTTTTCCTTATCTTCTTTTTCTGTTTACACTGATCTCCAGTCCTGGTCGGATCCCTCCCCCTTGCATTTCACTAGCTGAGAGCTCATTTCCATTCTGTTCAGCCCCCAGGTATTCACAGGAGCGAGCATTCCTGTCTCTCACTCAGAGTAAGGGACCGGCATATTTTCACTCTACACAACCAGAAGAAACAGAATAACATTGCAGGGCTTCTATAATCAGAAAACAACACAATTGCCCTGCCCGACTCAGATTAAGGGGCCGTAGCAATTTCTATCTGCACACCTAGCAGAAACAAACTGAAGCATATTCTACAATCAGAAAACATAACAGTTGTGTCTCGGTGCCTAACTCTCCTGCATAGAAGGGAGATCTGTGCCATTCATAGAAAGCTGGATTCAATTGTAACAAATCTCCAGCTGTGAGAGGAGATCAGTGCTCAGTCTAGATTGAATGCAGCCTGTGGAATGTATACAGCTCTTATAAATAAAACTGATAGGGAGAGACACAGTGACATGTGGGGGGGCCTGGAGTCTTGGGAGCCAGCATGAACAGTGAAGGGGGATGATGTCACCGAGCTGGGAGGGTAAGAAACGCCCCTGCATTTGTAGAGTTGAGAAGCTGAGAGCAGTATGAATCAGCCAAACTAAAGAAGCGATACATCCCCTTTAACATGAGGCTTCTTCATCTTAAACAGCTGGACTCTGCAGCATAAAGTATCATAAAGCACTGTCCAAATATGACATCATTATAACTATTACTTAGTGAAGTGACCTGTGCAAAAGAACTCCAACTGCTTTCTTATGGCCATAGAACTGTTTTGCAACTTGTTAAAAGGTTCCACCTGAGGCATAGCTAAAGGCTCTTGGGCCCTGGTGCAAAAGTTTATCTTGCCCTCTAACACTCTTCAAAGCCACTAGTCGGAGCCTATCTGTAACATATCACAGTATCAAAGGATCTATAAGGTGACCCATCAATGCAGCACTAACTATAGGGGTATAGCCATGGTCTTAAAAGATTAGGAATACAAGCCAAAGACATATGTTTAGCCTTCACCAAAAAAAGATATACACATGGGAGACAGCAAATTCATAATACAGATTTTATAAGGTGGTAGGCTTAAATACAGTGGATCAGATCTTTGTAACGTAGTATACCTCTAAATAATGCAGTCACGAAATAATGGTCAGATGCTAGCTTTACACAGAAAAAAGTAGATAAATGCAGTTAAAGGGGCTGTCTCATGAGCAACATTTATCACCTACTAACAGTATTATTGTTGGGGTAAACCACTAGGACCCCCATCAATCATGAGAATGAGTACCCCATTTGAGTGTAGTGGCAGTCATACATGTGTCATTTCATTCACTCAGCTATATCCGGCAGTCCCATCAACAGTGAATGGAGAATTAGTTTGCTCACGTAACTACAACCATTAAAACAAATTGAGAAACCCATTCAAATGGGAACTCGTACTCGTGATTGGCGGGAGTCCCTGGGGTCATACATATCTATCCTCTGGATAGGTGAAAATGTTGTTTGTTGGACAGCCCCTTTAAATCCAGTGGCTCACAGGTGACGTCTTCTCTGATTCTAATTGTTTTCCTTTTTTTTTTCTCCATTCACCATGATGACTTCTTCAGACACAGTTCATGGACCCCCTTAGTGACCGCCATACGATATTAAGCATCTTCTTTGGTGCCCTCAATATCTTCCCCATTTTAAACACAAGAGAG
This sequence comes from Phyllomedusa bahiana, assembly GCA_025379985.1. Taxonomy (NCBI): domain Eukaryota; kingdom Metazoa; phylum Chordata; class Amphibia; order Anura; family Hylidae; genus Phyllomedusa; species Phyllomedusa bahiana. The sequence goes on along the minus strand of JAODAL010007743.1, from coordinate 95,062 downwards.
AGACAATGGGCAACACAGTATGTGGCTCATAATTATACTCAGATCTATGTGAAACTCCCCTGACAGCAGCAGAACATAGCATCTGACTCTTTTAAAAGTGTGATTGATCACATAAGCATGTCATCATGAAATGACATTTAGCTCACAAATGTTTGGAGTGACAAGTGAAACCTGCCTCCTTGTTCTGGATACATATCCTACTCTGTGTCAGACAACAGAGCAACCCAGTCAGCCTGTGGTCCAGAGTGGTTTTGGGCCTCCAGGTTTAGGGCTTGGTTGCAAGTGTTACCTTCATTACCCTTACTTTTACCCCAATGGGTTCCACACTTTTAAGGATTCATGATGCTGTGGCTGGTAAAGCTTTAGATGTGGAATGCCCACAAGCAAGGTATGCAACCATATTTTAAGTCTAGGCAACTTATCCCAAAATCACAGGCAGCTTATATTTTTTGCGGATACCTTGGAAAACCATAATGAATCATAAAGCTCCTAAATGATATAAACCTGCAGCATAGACAGTTACATAACTGCATTTGGGGCTGCCATAAGTAATTTCAGGGCCCCTTATCGCCGAAGCATCTGGGTCCCCTGTTCATTACAAGTTTCTATCTTCCACTATATCAGTGGGCACCTTTATAAAAAAAAAAAAAGGTCACTGCCCCTGACAGTACTGTCAATACTGCCCTGATACATAATTCACCATGAAGAATAAAATTATGCTAATTATAATTATAATGACCGGCAGAAGCTCTGCCAGCTTCAAAAACTCATAGACATATCAAACTTGTTTTTACATACAGTCCCATATTTCTAACGACCGTCCAGGGATTTACTCATGCCCTCAATCTTGAAAAATGTTGAACCCCTGTAATAATTTTTTTATCTATTATGCCATATAGCCATCTATTCTTCATACACTATATTTCATACTTTTTTATGCTTTACACAAGGAATTTCAGCTCTGTAATCCCACACTTGCTCCTGCTGGCAGTATGCAATGGTGAATGTATACTTATCAGCAATTCCAGTATCTACTAGTTGTCTGTATCCCATTGGTAGGGCTTGTGAATTGAAACAGGCATGACATATATGACTTTAAACTGCTACTCATAAATTGAGTTGAGGAGATCATTCTAACTCTTTGCCTTTAACATTGTCGATAAATAAACCAAAACACTTTAGATTTACTAATGAAAGCTAAAGGAATAAATTTTAGCCCACAAAGGTATGACCTCTTTAAAAGAAACACATCTATTCCGGTGTGCTGTACTGTTCAGATAAGATAACACCTGTGGGGGGTATTGTATAATAAAACATATTCATCACTGCTGCTAGTTATCTGAGAAATACATGTGGTCAGGGATAATGAATACATCAAAAAACATGTTGATTCTGCACATTTTATTGCATCAAAGGCTCCTACAAAATGGAGAGCTGCCAGGCTGCATAGCAAATGTGTGGTTTAAGTTATTGGAATATCCATGTCTAAGAAATTAATTCGGATAATTGATACATTGACATTTACTAAGTGGCTCTTAAGTGACAACTGCTGTGAATTCTTAACTTTAGAGTGAATGGGACTAGAATGATTCAATCCTTTGGATATAGATATGTGTATTCAAAATTATAAGAATTCCACAACAGTCCTGACTTATTAAAATGTGGATTCCATAAGACCGCTGAAGATGTCCTATAGTATCTAGTAGTAGATATTGTTCTGTAAGGTGCAAGGTGGGGCCTCCTTGGATTAAACTTGTTTTTCTAGCACATGCCATAGATCAGTGTTTCACCTATCCAGAGGATAGATAATAAATGTATGACCCCAGGGTCTCCAACAATCACGAGTAAGGCTATGTTCACACGGTGTATTTGCAGGGCGTAATTACACCCCGCAATTACGCCGTGTGAACGGGGGCGGGGCGGGAGCGGGGGGCCGGCACCTCGCCGGCCCATAGACTATCATTACTAGCGGCGCGTATACGCCGCTGGTAATTCACATGTCACTTATCTCCCCCCTCGGCGGATTCGCCGAGCAGGGAGAGAAGACGTAATCCATAGTTCTCTATGAGAACTGTGGATTACCGTAATGACTGGGACGTATTCCAGCCGTAATTTGCGCACTCCGGCACGTAATTACGGACTGAAATACGTCCAATTTTAAGCCGTGTGAACATAGCCTAAGAGTCCCCAATTGAATGTGGTTGCAGTCACGTGAGTGCACTAATACTACATTCACTGTTGATGGGACTGCTGGATATAACTGAGTGAATGAAATGACACACGTATGACTGCCACTACACTCAATTCATAAGGTTCTATATTTTGGTACTTGCATATAATGTCTTGTGCCTGTATCTGATCAGTTGAATCTTTTGCCCATTATTATTAGGAGTATTATCCTTATCACTGGAAACCCTTAGATGTCTCTTTCATACTTTCATACATACATCCTTCTTTCAATACCTGAAGAGTAATCACATTGTTATATTGGCTTTATTTATTCATTTATGTTTTATTTCCTCACCTGTTTGTAATGTATTACTTCCAATATTATTGGCTATATTTGTGGTGGCGGCAGGCGCATGCGCAGTCCAGGTGTATAGACGCCGGTCAGCAATGTGGATAGTTTGCTGTGACAAGCGCTTGCGTGATGCGAGCCTACTGACACTGGGAGCTTGGCAGCATGGTCGCCATGTCTAAATAATATAAGGTATTTGTTTAATTTTAATCTAATTTAGTGTACCCCTATTGGCTGCAGAGTGATTATGTGATGCGTCAGGTGAGTGAGATCAGGTTACTGATAGATGGGAGGACTTTAGACACCCTTTATATACCTGGACTATTTCAGTTTCTGTTACCTGGTCCATATATCGGGGGTGTCTTAAACTGTCGGTGGACATCTGTGGCTATGGCATCTATCTTGCAACCTTAAGCAGTGATATAATTCATCCCCTGATGAACCTATATCAGGAGGGGAAACGCGTTGGGAGATGTTGTTTTGTACAGTGTTGCTAGCTTGTTTATCTGTTGAGAAACCTATGGTGTTGTATTTGGTGCCATTTGTATCAGGGTGACACCAGGGTTTATAAGGGAGAGCTTCTTATACCAGGGCCGCTCTTATTAGGGTGATGTCTCTGTCTATATATGTAGGATTGACCTTAGGGAACTGGTAGGGATAGTGATTTTTTATTAAGTTCTACTTGGCATTTGGATCGGCTGCCTATATGGAATCAGAGCAACGGTACTGTGAGTAAAGAATTTATTAGCTATATTCCTGCCATTCCCTTTATAGGTTATTGTTTCTCTACCTGATTGTATATATTGAAGGTTGTTGTTCTATGGACATCTCATCTCTTTATATTTATTTATGCATGATTATAGTATAGGGGTTTAATTTAATTAAGGTTTTAAATTAATGAATAAAGGTTATATCTTAAATAAGGGGATTTAGTTTAGTTTCTGTGATTTGCCACTAAACTCAAGACCCACCAACAGGTCAAGTTTTCAGGATTTCCTCAGTATTGCACAGGTTATATTATTATTGTCAGTGCATTCTGTGAGAGATCCTGAAAACATGACCAGTTGGTGGGTCTTGAAGACTGAAGTTGAAAAACACTGCCATAGATACTTGATTCGATGTATATCTAGGGAATATGGAGACTAAGTCAACAACCAAAATTCTTTGTGATGTTCTTCCAACTATTCCTTACTGTTTTTGCGGTGTAGCAGGGTGCATTATTCTGCTGAAATAGACCACTGACAATTGATATTACCACTAGAATGCATACATTTTTAGGCAAGTGGAATGTATCATAATGCATACTTGTGCCATCTCTTCCCTAGCTAAGTGAGGCACAGACACCTGACTGACTACATGATGTTAAAGAAAAGGAGGCTCCTCAGACCAGGTCACCTTCTTTTACTGCCCCATTGTGCAGTTCTGATGCACTTATTCCCATTGTAGATGTTGATAGTGGATAGGGGTGAGCATGAGCTCTTGATCAAGTTTGCAGCTATGCAGCCCAATTCACAGTTAGCTTGAATCCACTGTGTTTTCTGACATATTTTCTCCATAACCAGCATTAACTGTTCCATCATTTTGTTGCATTAACTCTTCTAAGGGATCAAAGCAGACAAGCTAGCCTTTTCTCCCCATACACATCAAATAGCCCTGGGCGCCCATGACTCTGATGTAATTTTACCAAAGATTGTCCTTTCTAGGACCTCTTTTGGTAGCTACTACGACCACAATTTGATGCTTCTTAGGCTAGGTTCACACGGCTTAACAGCGGGACGTAACTACGCCCCGCAATTACGCCGTGGGGGCGGGTCGGGAGCGGGGAGCCGGCACCTCGCCGGCCCATAGACATTCATTACCAGCGGCGCGTATATGCCGCTGGTTATTCACATGTCAATTATCTCCTCCCTCGGCGTATTCGCCGAGCAGGGAGAGGAGACGTAATCCATAGTTCTCTATGAGAAGTTACTAGGACGTATTCAGCCCGTAATTTGCGCACTCCGGCGCGTAATTACGGACTGAAATACGTCCAGGATTAAGCCGTGTGAACATGGCCTTAGAGTTGGTCAGGTATTTACAACTGTAACTTGTTCATGCTTCTGACACCTTTAAAGGGATTTTCTCACCCTGCAGTTTCACAGAGCCACTGATAGCTTCAGACTCACACGTTCTAGGTGGTTCTCTAGCAGTGATTGACATATCAGCTCTGCTATTCCTAGCTGAAACTGTTAAAGTGAAATGCCTGCAGGAGATGTAAAATCCTAAATACACAGGATTACAGAGCTCTAAGGAGTGAAAATGTGTTCTTATGTTAAACAAACAATGCTCTGTTTCTAGAGATTACACACAGCAGAACATGACATCACTATGGATGGACAGCAGCTTCCAGCTAATCAGATAAGAGAGAGATAGATGGTTAGTAAGTCAAAAAAGCAAAATAAAAAAAACTCGTGTTTGGTAATAGTCTTCATTTACCTTTCCCTACATGTTGAAAGCTAATCACTGTAGTGAGAAAACCCCTTTAAGAATTGACTGTTAACTTACTGCCTATGATATCCCACCACTATACAGATGGCATTCTAATAATGTCAGCACTGTTCACTTCACCTTTCATTAGTTTAACCCCTTCCTAGCATTTGATATACATGTATGCTATGATGCTAGTAATGAGGTATGGAAAGGGCTCAAGAGATATGGAGCGGCGCCAGCAGGGTGTAATAGGAGCACAATCATGGTGATCTTAGGGACCTTCTTTATGCCTCAAGCTACAAAGGCAACTAAACAGCACCCCATTATTGCAACATCATGGGATGTGACTGGCAGATGGAAGGGGGTGTTACACTGCTGAGTAACAGCTTAGATGGCGAAGTTGCATTCATTTTGGCATCTCATGTGACCAAGATTACAGTTATGTTCTAGCTGCTGCTAACAGCAGGTTTCAGCTGAAATTAACAACCGGCACCTGCTGTGTATGGAACTAAGCAGACTTCATACTCCTCATCATCAACACTGTGATGGGGATGAACTTGTCAAATGTTGGTACGGATTAATGTATATGAATGAATGTAGAGACCATCTCAAGGTATAATGTGGATTGAAAAAATGTAGGCTGATAAGGAGTTACATAATCGAAATCATATATTTGCCGACTTCTCCCAAGAATAGTATTAAGGAATTTATGAAGACTGGCACCAGGAAATCCACTCTGAACTGTTCAAGTGCCGATTGCTACAGCTTTCCAAATACATTTTACACTTAGACATAGTGTATCAGCTATATATAGACATCTGTCTGTATTTCCCACAATGGAATCTATGACCTGAAATGTGTGACCTGTACCCCTGATAAACCACCTACTTCTTTGTTTGCATTTGATGTTGGACGTGTTTCCGAATTCCCCACTCAGTCTTGTAGATTCGAAGCCCTCTGCACCAGTCTGTCACTCATCTAATCCATGTTTATTGGACTATTGTGTTATGTACTAAAACACCTTTTTTTATATGTACAGCGCCCTGGAATTAATGGTGCCTTAAGATAAATGACCATTATTATGGTGTTTTTTTTACATCTATATCAAAGCCTATAATGTGCCAATTTATATCAAATACGTGTCATTGTAACAATGCTGGTTTTTACATCTTGAATCCGGTGATGAAGGCATTGATACAGTTAATCACAGTCTAATGTTTATTCATGGAAGTTTAATAGAAAGGTGAAAGTAGAGGTAGTTAAATAGGTGCTCAGAACGAGTAAATACATAGCAGTGCATCCGGGCATAATAAAAAGTAAAATTAAAAAACCTTACATTGAAAACTCTGTCGTTCCAGTAGCTCGGCCGTCCTAATGATACTGGCCAAGGATGTCACCGTTCAGTCTTCATGTGACCCTACAGCCAAGAAGGCAATGAGCATGTGCGACCTGTGAATGACTGTAGGGTCATGTTGAAATTGTGATGTCATTGGTTGGGATCATTGGGACGGTCACACCGCTGGATTTACAGGGTTTCCAAAGTGTGTTTTTTATTTGTTGCAGAACACCTCTTTACTCTCAGAAAAAACTGGGTCACTGAGAAACTAGATTAAACAGGAAAAGCAGACTAGCTTGGGGACATGTATGAAAACTGTCTAGGTGTAAGACTGTCTTTAGTGCCCATAACAACCAAGCAGAGCTCCCCTTTCTTTCTTTTTTTTGGAGCACTATATAAAATGAAAGGCGAGCTGTGATTGGTTGCTATGGGCAACACAGAAAGTCTTAGACCTAGACCGTTTTCATACATGAGGCCCTAGGAGCTATGATACAGTTCAGTTGCGGTTTGTATCCGCAGCATGTCAAGTTTCTGTATTTGTTAATGGCAGAACCACAATGTAACGTTGACACTGTGTTCAGAATTTCTTTTTCATGTTCCTGTGTTGGCCACATGATTTAACTGGTTCATGTGCATGCAAATCTCGACCTCTCCATCAACGGGTAGGCCGAACCGCACGAGGTTGAGGCAACAGTAGAGAAATGTGTTCTGTAGATCCCTGTCACTGGTGAAGCAATATATTAAACTGATCAAAAACAACAGATAGATCAAATGACAATATTACATAACAACATAATAGCAATCAAACAACAAATGGATAGATGACTACTCGAAAAAGAACAGATCTAAAACGCTTTGTAACTGCAGTGTTTTGAAAGCAAAAGCTGCATGTGGGATAATGCCCATGAACTGCAATGCAACCGCATGATGAATCCTCACTTTATGTGCTTAATTCAGAAACAACTGAGCTGAGGGGCAATACAGGAACTGTATACAGTATCTCACAAAAGTAAGTACACCCCTCACATTTTTTTTTAATATTGTATTATGTCTTTTCATGGGCCAAAACTGAAGATATGACACTTTGATACAATGTAAAGTAGTCAGTGTACAGCTTGTATAACAGTGTAAATTTGGTGTGCCCTCAAAATAACTCAACACACAGCCATCAATGTCTAAACCACTTGCAACATCAGGGAGTACACCGTTAAGGAGAAATGGACAAATTGTGCTCAAAGTGCCAATATTTTGTGTGGCCACCATTATTTCCAGAATTGCCTTAACTCTCTTGGGTATGAAGTTCACTAGAGCAGCAGGTTGCAGCCACTGGAGCTGGTGGATGTTAGAGACTTTGCGCTCCACCTTCCGTTTGAGGATGCCCTACAAATGCTCCATATGGTTTAGGTCTGGAGACATGCTTGACCTCGTTTTCTTTAGCAAGGTAGTGGCCATCTTGGAGTTGCATTTAGGGGGATCATTATCATGTTGGAATATTGCACTGTGGCTCAGTTACTAAGAGGAGGGGATCATGCTCTGCTTCAGTATGTCACAGTACATGTTTGCATTCATGGTTCCTTCAATGAACTGTAGCTCCCCACTCATGGAGCCCTAAACCATAGCACTTCCACACACTTGACATCATCTGAACCAAATAAGTTTATCTGGGTCTCATCAGACTATGGTTCCAGTAATTCATGTTCTTAGTCTGCTTGTCTTCAGCGAACTATTTGTGGTCTTTCCTGTGCATAATCTTTAGAAGAGGTTTCCGTTTGGAACAACAGCCATTCAGTCCAATTTGATGCAGTGTGCAGCGTATGGTCTGAGCACTGACAGACTGACCCCCAACCCGTTTAACTACGCAGCAATGCTGGCAGCACTCATCTCTGGATGTGACGCTGAGCACATGCACTCAGCTTCTTTGGTCGACCATGGCGAGGCCTGTTCTGAGAGGAACCTGTCTTGTTAAACCGCTGTATGGTCAAGCTCCGTTTCAAGGTGTTGGCAATCATCTTATAGCCTAGGCCATATTAAAATAGAGCAACAATTCTTTTTTTTTTTTCAAATACTCAGACAGTTCTTGCAGTGCCATGTTGAACTTCCAGTGACCAGTATGAGTGTGTAAAAGCAATAATACCAAATTTAACATATCTGCTTCCCATTCACACCTGAGACTGTGTAGCACTGAGTCACATAGCAATGTGGATGGAAAGTGGCAAATTGGGCTCAATTTGTCCATTTCCTCTTAGGAGTGTACTCACTTTTGCTACCAGCTGTTTAGACATTGATGGCTGTGTTTTGAGTTATTTTGAGAGTACACCTAATTTACACTGTTATATGAGCTGTAGGCCCTGTTCACACGGCGGGTTTGGCCGCGGGTTCAGCGTCCTGCTGAACAGCATCCCGCGGCCAAACCTCGTCCTAACCTCGCCGCAAACTCGCATCTCCCGATGCGGGTTTGCGGCATGGTCTCGGCGCAGGTGGCGCGTGGCTTGGGGCACGGCTTGCGGAGAGGGTTTGTCCCCATGCAAATTAAGGCCGTGTTCACACGGCTTATTCTCGACGGATTTGTGAGCCATATTGAGCTCACAAATCCGCCGTGAATAAGGGGCGGGATGGGGGCGGGGCCGGAGCGCGGCGGGGGCGCCGCTCCCCGCCCCAAAGACAAAGCATTGTTTACGGCGCGTCCGCGCCCGAAATAATGTGCAAGTCACTTTCTCCCCCCGCGGCGGATTTTCCGAGCGGGGAGGAGCGACGGATTCCACTGTTCTCTATGAGAGCAGTAGATTACCGTAATGACAGGGAAGGATTGGCGCCGTACTGAAGCACAAAACCGGCGCGGAGTACGGCGCCAATCCGTGGCCAAATAAGCCGTGTGAACGAGGCCTAATAGGGAGGGCGCAAACCGCGTCGCGATCTGCGACCCAGCCGCGCACCACCCCCGGTGACACCCGCAGAGACGCCCGTGGCAACACCGCGCGGCCGCCGCACTGAGAACTCCCTGTCAAGAATTGACATGATAATTCACCAACACACGCGGTAAGGCCACGGCCAAACCCGCGGCGTGTGTTTATTAACGCGGTTTCAAATAGGAAACCATGTTAATAAACTGGCCGCGATTTGGGCGCGGTTTTGGCCGCGGAAACCTCATCGGAACCCGCGGCCGAAATCGCGCCAAAACCCGCCGTGTGAACAGGGCCTACACTGACTACTGTGCTGTTCTCCTCAGTTATAGGTATTGTTATTCAACTGTTTATGTTATTGCATCCTTTCATCCATCCATCCATACTTTGATATTTCCCATAATGTTGCTGAGCTGCCATCTGCTGACTAGGATTACATGTGCTCCCTCTGTCTTTGTTCATAAAGTTTTGTCAAAGGGGGTGTTTTTTTGGAGCCCAGTGCGGTCACTTCCTATAGCTGCCATTTTTCATCCTACTGCGACTGGAGCACATGTTTGGGCTTGCTGAAGCATCAATTTCTGACCAGCAGCAACACAGCAACAAGAGTAGCCCCAGCAAGCTTCACAAAAGGTTTCTACAAATACAGCAACAATTGCATAAGCTACTTCAGAGATAACCATAGTACTGTATCAGTGATTATAGCTGTATTCAAGGTGAATAAACCAAGTTCTGTTTTACATACCGTTTTTATTGCATTAAATTAGGAAGCTGCTTTGTCGGTCTGTCTGCCCCCACATTTGGTACAAAGGTGGGAAAAAGTCTGTCATCCCCCAAGCCGTTACATTCATTGCCTCTGTGGGGACAGAACAACTACTTTACTTGTATCAAATTTAAATCTTTAGTGTTGTCCAAAAAAGTATAAAAAATTGTACAAAAAATGTGAGGGGTGTTCTCACTTTTGTAAGATGCTGTAGCTGGTTGTGGGGGAATGCCCCTGTTTTTGAAATCGGGGGTCTTAAGTAGAAATGTAGATTGAGCCTCTTACACCCCGTCTTGACCCCAGTTTGTGGATTGTTCCCAGGGCGTTTGGAAATTTCATAGGGCGAGGTGAAGAATTTCGCCCCCCCCCCTCTCCCATGTAAATAATGCCCCATAAGAAACACGTGCATCCCATCAACAAATCTAAAAAATTAAAAAAAGCTTTCCCAAATATGATACTATAAGTTAAAATAATAGTCTACAGTTAAAAAAAAAATGCTACCCCAACCCAGTCCAAGCCCACAAAGAAAATCCCAAACCAGGGCCCGAAAAATACTAACCCTCCCCTTACACATATTTACCAAATCAGAAACACGTGAACATATCCCCAGACATGGGACGAATTACAAATGACCATTATAAATAAAAATTTACTTAACCCAATATTCCCAGATACAGTGGTGGTACCCGCTGAAAAGGTCTGCCCAAAAAAGGGTTCTTTTAAAGTTATATATAGTGACCCCAAGGGGACATCTTGAAGGTTTTTTCTTTTCCTTCTTTTCTTCTTCTCCTCCATTGTCCCGACCCCCATGAAATACCCCCCTTTTTTTCTTCACTGTAAAATTTACAAAAAAAATATTTAAGACCCCTCCGTTAACAGCATTTTAAAAACCAATTCTATTTATAAAAAACCCATCTATAGATTCATATGGTAGCATGAAATACCCCCTATAGAGGTAGTAGCCCCTGTAGCGGGATATGTACCCAGTAGATGTTGTGCAGTAAATCCCCCCTGTCCCCAGTTAATCCCCCCCTTTAGCCAGTTGATGCCCCTGTAGCCAGTAGATCCCCCCTTGTTATCAGTAGTCCCCCCTGTTTCGTAGATCCCCCTTGTAGTAGTGTGCCCTTTTGAGCCGTGATCCCCCATTTTACCAGATTCCCCCCATTGTGGGCCCAGTAATCCCCCCTTGTGCCAGAAAAGCCCCCCTTTACCCCAGTGATGCCCTCCTTGTAGTAGTTGCCTCTTGTACCCAGTGATGCCCCTGTAGCCAGTAGATCCCCCCGTTTCAGTAGATGCCCCTGTACCCGAGAACCCTCCTGTACCCGTAGATCCCCCCTTTAGCAGTGATCCCCCCCTGTAGCGTGTGCCCCTTGTCCAGTATGCCCCCTGTAGCAGTGACCCCCCCCTTTACCCAGTGATCCCCCCTTTTAAACCCGTGATCCCCCTCTTTTACCCCGTGTTCCCCAATTGTGCCAGTGTGCCCCAAGTACCCCAGTGCCCCCTTGTAGCCATGTGCCCCCATTAGCGTTTGCCCCATGTCCCAGTGTGCCCCATGTAGCCAGTAGATGCCCCCTTGTAGCCAGTAGATCCCCCCCTTGTACCGGGGTTGCCCCCTTGTCCCGGGGTCCCCCTTGTAGCCAGGGCCCCCCCCCTTGTAGCAGGGTCCCCCTTTGTAGCAGGGGCCCCCCCTTGAGCAGGGTGCCCCCCCTTTTGTAGCCAGTGTCCCCCCGCTTTGGCGCCCGTGTCCCCCCCTTTGTAGCCAGTGTGCCCCCCTTGTGCCGGTGCCCTGCGAAATTAAAAAAATAACAAAAGAGTACTCACTCGGTCCCCCGGGTCCCGGTCCGGGTGTCGCAGGGGGGAGTGCGGCGGTGTAAGCGGGTGACGCAAGCTGCTTAGTGCACGCAGCTCCCGGGATCTCCTCAGCGGAGAGCCCCACCCGAGAGATCGAGCGTCACGGGGGCGCGGTGGGGGCTGTGCGCCCCCTGTGAGCTAATATAGGGGGGGAGCAGGAGGGGAACGACCCGTCCCCCTCCCCCCTGCAGTGTCTTGCGGCTGTTATAAAAAGCGCGCAGAGTGGGTCGCTCCCCGGGCGGGCAGGGCGGGGGGCCCCCCCCTGGGTGAGCGGAGCCTAGGCGCCCCGGGCGACCGCCCGCCCTGCCCGCCCCTAGGAACGGCCGTGTCTGTTGTGATACCTTGAAAACGGACAATCAGAAAACCTGACGGACACAGCAGCGGGGCATTTATGGGGCCTAGAAATTATAGGGGAAAATGTGTTAAGTAGAAATTTTGCTTATTTTTCGTGTGTATAGTTTTATGTTTTAGACAAAAAAGCATTGTCTATACTTTGACTAATTTGCCTATAGATTTTTTGTGGGTGTTACAGCCCCGCCGTGGATCTTTGGGAAACATTTTTTCAAGGCATCTTTTAAAGGATACCTCAAAAGGAGGCATAAAATGATGAAAAGGGGCCCAAGTGGTAAGGATAAATTTAGGGCCCAAAAAGGCCTAGAAAAGCTATTAAGGTTGTTTCAAAAGGCATTTTTTGGTTTAATTTTAACTGGCTCAATTAAACTGCCTTTATTACGAAATTTTAGTTGTTAAAATTGTAGAAAGGTTTTCAAGTAAATAATCAAACATGTGTTTGAAATTTGTGGGTTTCAAAACATAATTGATTATGCTTTAAAAGTTTAGAGAAGTGAAAGAAATTGTGGGTAATAAAGACCGTTTAATTGGCGCGCATTTAAAAAAAGACCAAAATGCATGGATGGGGAAAACACCCCAAGGCATGTTACCGGTTTTTGCAGGGCGTAATTAGCCCCGCTAATTCCCGTGTGGACGGGGGGGGGGGGGGGGGGGGCGGCTTGCGGCCCCATAGACTTGGGAAATTTCTAGCGGCGCGATTTTCGGTTAGAAAATTAATGTAAATTTTCTCCCCCCCCGGCGGGCCGAGAGGGAGAGGGGCGTAAACATAGTTCTTATGGAAATGTGAATTACCCCTAATGAAGGTCCCTTTTTTTGGCCCGTAAATTTGGGCCCCGGGGTAAAAACGGTCGAAATACAGCCCATTTTAAGCCGTGTGAACATGCCTTAAGGGTGCTTTCACACAGTGTGTTTTTGGTGCGCTTTTTTTGCAGAAATGCACAGAATTAAACTGCCTTTTTTGCTGTGCATTTCTGAAAAGAAACACTTTTTTGATATGTTTTTTGGTATTTTTTTTTTTGCAGGAATGCACAGCGTTATAGGCAGTTTAATTCTGTTCGTTTAAAAGTTTCACGTGTTAAAAGCACCCCAAAATGGTCAAGGCAAACCAAGCCTGATGGGGAGTCAAGTTCTGACGGATATTTCTGATATGCGTTTTGGCATATTTATTTTCCACTGTGTTACAAAGATTTGATTATTTTTATAACTTTTTTTTAATGCAAGGGGGGCCCCAAAAAAACAGGGGCACTTTAGTTATACACAAATAAATTGCGAAAGGGGGAAACCCCTTATAGCTATATAGGGTACAATTGTATCATTGGTCTAAAGTTTGGAATAAGTCAAGGGATTTTGTGGGATTTTTGATAATGTAGTACAAAAGTAGTGTGAGTCTGAGTTTAGACTAACTTAAAGTGAACCTGTCATCAAATTTTTTTTAATTAATGAAATATTGTGTTTTTAGTATGTTTGTTTTTTTTCTTCTATTCCATTTGTTAAATTTATATTAAAAATGCATTATAAATTTTTAATTTTTTTTAATTTAGCCCCCAGAGGGATCACATCAAAAAAAAGTTGTCAAGCACAAGCGGTTGTAATAAGTGGTAAATGGGGCTGGTCCTCTGGTGGTGAAACACCCCCCCTGCTCCCCTTGTCTGTGTGAAAAAAGGGGGGGGAGGGGGGCACGAATCACCATTTTTTTTGGTGATGGGACCCAAAAAAGAGTGTATGTATCCATATTTAAAAAAAAAAATAACCAAAAGAAATTGGATTAATTTACTTTTTCTATGGATTGTGAAAAGAATGCCAAGTAATGGCGGCATTTGTGCTGCAGGATCCCCCGGTGTAGGGGCAATTCCCCTACCCCTTTGAACTTGTTTTTTTGTTACTGTGAAAATTCTGCCCCGCCCTTTATGTGTGAAAATCGTAGCGGTCATTCCAATCCAGGAAATTGTTGTGCATCCATAGAAAAAAAGAATAAAAATTTTTGGAAAAAAAAAACAAAAACAATATGTGCAGGTTTTTATTCTTTTTTATATAAAAGTTATTTTTGCATAATATGGGTGCATATAAAATATTACACAACAGATGTCTCTTGTTATATTAATTAACTGTTGTTTATATATTATTTATTTTTATATTATATATTAATTTATATAATTTTAAAAAAACACATACACGTTACATATTTAGGTAGATATCTTCGGTGTATAAATGTGTCTGTATGTATGTGTCTATATAGCTGTGTCTCTGTATTTGTACAGGTTTCACTTTTGGATTACATTGTCTGATGAATCTGATGTAGTCCAAAAGGAGAAAACTGTAAAAATGTATATTTATTATGTACAGACATACATATGTGTGCATGAACAGAAACATTTATTTATATGTATAACAAATTTACACACACTTAAATATATATAAACATACATACACACACATATATATATATATACACACATGTGTATATATATATGTGTGTGTGTGTATATATATATAAATATATGCATGTATGTATGTATGTGTATGTATGTATATATATATATACACACACACACACATTTGACATGAAATCAGAATAAACCTTACCTGTTTTAGGTCAATTAGGATTACCAAAATTATATATATTTGCCAAATGCCAGAATAATGAGAGCGATTTTTATTAAGGCGTTTTTATTACTCTCTGCAAAGTCAGACGTTTACACATACTAGAATAACTATGCCTTTAAACAATTTGGGACAGCCCATATGATGATGTCATGTCTTTGGAAACGTCTGATAGGATTATTGGCAACATCTGAGTTAGAGACACACCTTTGGATGTATTTTTTTGCACACCAGAAACACACTGCTTCTGTGTGTAACATCATTCAAAAGTCTAAAGAAATCAGCCAAGATATCAGGAAGAGCATTTTGGACTTGCACAAGTCTGGTTCATCCTTGGGTGCAATATCCAGAAACCTGAAGGTGCTTCGTTCATTTGTACAAACAATTATAAGCAAGTACAAACGAGTTGGGAATGTCCAGCCATCATACTGCTCAGGAAGGAGACGGGTTCTGTATCTCAGAGATGAACATGCTTTGGTCCAACATGTGGATATCAACCCAAGAACAAAAATAAAAGACCTTGTGAAGATGCTGGCGGAAGCTGGTAAGATTGTGTCTTTGTCCACAGTGAAACAAGTACTGTATCAACATGGGCTGAAAGGCCACTCTGCCAAGAAGAAGCCATTGCTCCAAAAGAAACCTATAAAAGCCAGATTAATATTTACAAATGCACATAGGAACAAAGACCTACATTTTTGGAGACCTGTCCTGTGCTCCAATGAAACTAAAATTGAACTGTTTGGCCATAATGACCATCGTTGTTTGAAGGAAAAAGGGAGAAGCTTGGAAATCTAAGAGCACCATCCCAACTGTGAAACACGGGGGGGTAGCAGCATAATGTTGTGGGTTTGTTTTACTGCAGGGGGGACTGGTGAACTTCAGAAAATAGATGGCATCATGAGGAAAAAAGATTCTGTGGCAATATTGAAGCATAATCTCAAGACATCAGACAGGAAGTTAAAGCTTGGGCGGAAATGGGTCTTCCAAATGGAAAATGACCCGAAGCATACTGCCAAACTGGTTACAAAGTGGCTTAAGGATAACCAAGTCAATGTTCTGGAGTGGCCATCACAAAGCTCTGATCTCAATCCTATTGAAAATTTATGGGAAAAGCTGAAAAGGCAGGTGTGAGCAAGATGACCTACAAACATGGCTCAGTTACACCATTTCTGTCAGGAGGAATGGACCAAAATTCCTACCAATTATTGTGAGAATCTGGTGGAAGGATATCCAAAACCCAAGTCATACAGTTTAAGGACAATGCTACCAAGTACTAATGAAATGTATGTAAACTTTTGACTTTGTAGAAAAGTAATAAAAATGCCTTAAAAATTCTCTTTCATTATTCTGGCATTTGGCAAAAATAAATAATTTGGGTTCCTAATTGACCTAAAACGGAGAAGGTTTATTCTGATTTCATGTCAGCTAGTGAGAAAAACATGCATATGTGTCTTTTTATTCTGGTTTCAACTGTATGTGTGTATAAAAACAAAGCCCACGCAAACATGGCACAAGTAAGTTTTTTTCATATTTCGCCCTACAAAACATTTTTTTACCCAGTATATTCTATGGTACGGTCAATGACGCCATTAAAAAGTACATCTTGTCCCGCAAAATAAACGTCCTTATATGTCTATGTAGAGGAAAAAGTTATGGCTCTTGGAAGGTGAGGAGGATTAGTAAAGGGTTAAAAATATGTATTCTTTACCTAATGGAGGCCTTTTTTTTGCACCTTCATTTTGCATTCTTGTCTCCTTACCGACCACCACTATGGGGAATAAATGTATTTACTAAGACGGGTCAGAAGATGTCAGAGGTTATCATTGAAACTGAAAGCTTGAAGCTGAAAGTTCATGTAGCACATAAAAGCTTTACTTTTCCGAGTATCATTGATGTGAATTTTCATTTATTCATGAACATATACTAACTAAACCCTGAATATTGATGACAGATGACTTTTTTCCTGTTAGTCCCATTAACTGTGAATGAGGCGAACATGCTTGTCTGCTTTTTCATTCAAGTGCCTCCTCATTGCAGTGGTGCTGTAATAAGAAATGGAAGACTAGGACCCCCATTCTAGTAATCATGGGGAGGTCCCAGCCAATAGTAGGGCCTCCAGGGATTGTACCCTTATCATGTATTTCACAAAGTACAATTTTTACCTGTTTAAAAGACCTTTATAATCTTATTTTCTATTATTGTTTAGAACATGTCAGTTAACATGCCTATATTTTTGTGTTACCTCAGTGGGCTTAGACAAATTATTTTATGTTTTACCACACAACATAGGACAAATGCAAGACCCTGAGACTGGAGAGTGTGTTGACTGTGAGACCGGATGTAAAACATGTGCACTAGGTAAGGCAACAATGAAATACATGTAATGTTGAAATATAATTTCAAGAACAAATATAGGCCATCTTTAGGATACAGACAGAGACACACAAATAAAGTGGTAAAGAGGATTCAGCAGTGGGAGGATGTAGAAAATGGACTTTATCCAGAGGCGTAACTTCAAGCTCTTGGGCCCTGGTGCAAAAAATTAAATGGGGCCCCCCAGTTATCATGCGCCATCTGCAATACTGGTGTTTTCTTATGTGGCAGAAGAGCTTTTGGGCCCCCTCAGGCTTCAGGACCCAGTAGCGACTGCTACCGCTGCACCCCCTGTAGCTACGCCGCTGACTTTATCCCAACTGTTTTGGTGGATATGTCTTTATTAACCGCATACATGACATCAGCGATATAGCTTAGAAAGCTAGATCACACAAAACAGGCTGCGTCTCAACCCACCACCTTTCCACTGTAGCAGTGTCTGTGCACACCATGGGTGACATCTATGAATTTGCATGCGCCATTTTTTTTTTAACTTGGCACCGACACATCACTTCTAAATAGATATAGAGCAGTGTATAATACGACAGTATGAATGAAAGTGTTATGCGGCAAACGTTTTGGTGCACAGAGTGTAATGCGCCAAAGTTTGTACAGTGCATCGAGTGTAATGCGCCAAACTTTGTAAGGTGCATCGAGTGTAATGCGCCAAACTTTGTATGGTAGTTTCGCATCAAACTTTGCTGCATTCTAGGCGCATTAAAATGTGTCGTGCCATCTACAGAACAGGGTGCAAGCACTGCATACAAATTCATAGATGTCGTCCCATGTATCTGCTTAGCCTCTATGGTTGTTTGTGATATTTATATGGTCCATAGTTCCTGTATTTATCCCCATGTAATAAAATGTAATTCACTGCATATAGCTGACAGCCAGAGAGAAAAGAGGCTGACCGCTCTGGCACAGAAAGTGTGTATGTTTGTAATATACATATAAAAGTGACAACATTTGCCCTACTGTTCCTTATGGATTTGTCACAGTATCCTTCCACATAACTTTCTTAAGTATCCAGAGGGATTACAGCGACAGAGGCCCTGTTTGGGACCCGAAAATGATATAAATTCAGCCTTAAAGAGTACCTATCACCGCCACACAAACACAAAAAATTATAGTAGATGAAATTATAAGATTTTTCTCAAATACATGTCATTAGCAAATCAGAGGATTGGCCTCAGTTTTACAGGGGTGCAGGTTTTGCTTTCACTTTGTAACTCCAGAGATCCTTATCATGCTATGGGAAATACCAACTGTATAGCGGGAGCTGAAGGCATAGATGCTTATACAGGGTGATCTGAGTCTCTCACTACATACAGTGCAATAGGCACAGTACACTGAGAACATAGTGTGACAGAGTTTACCTGTTGCTTCAGCCTCCTCCTCCATAGTACACAGGTATCTATATTACACTGCTGTTGGTGTGCACATGATGTAGACTTACAGGCTCCCCCTTGCACAGTGGACTCTCCCAGCTCAGAAGCAGTTACTTTGACACAACTGTCAACACAGTTATCTATCAAGCTGTCATGTGCAGACTTGGCCCGACTTCAGAGCTGTCTTAAAGGGCCAGCGCTTTTAAAAAAAATCTGAATTACAAGTGAAATGCTTTGATTTTCCTAATGAAGCATATTTGAGAAAATGTTTGTATTTTAGTCTTCTGTTACTTCATGAGGTTTCTCTGAAGGTGATAGGTCTTCTTTAAAAAGGAGAGTCAGGGTAAAGCAGTTGACAAGTACCCCGTATACATAAAAAAAATATTGAAGTGCTCCAAATATTGCACAAAACCTTTTATACATATCAAAAGTATATCGGGCATAAACTTTTGAATAAAGTTTTGTACAATATTTGGCATGCCACTGTCATATTTTTTATATATTTATTGGATGTATAATCCTCAGTAGGCTTCCATTTCCTACTTTTTTAAAAGGGCAGGACAAAAATTATTTTGGAAGTATTCGGCATGCCTGAGAATTCCTTTAAAACTTTTGTGCTAGTGACTTTACTATTATTCTAGAATATTTAAAAATTTAGGAAGAATGGACCTCACAGGCTTGGTAATTTTTGGTATAAATCAGCAGATGGAAGCAATTACCTAAATTGAATGTATGTATACATATAATTTCTTTTCTTTGTATAGATGATCCAGAAATCTGCCTCAGCTGCCTTCAAGGTTATTTTCTGTAAGTCACTTTTTTTTTTTTTTTTTTTATTTTTTGTGAAAATTAATTTTCTTTTGTTGTGATTGAATAGCAGATTAGCAGCAAATGTTATCACAATAAAAATATATATCATGTGTACAGTAGATTTGGTGGAAAAAAATGTAGAGGTTTGTCCAGTTCCTAAAACAAAATAATTATTCTACACCAGGGGTGTCAATAAAAACCCTATATTAACCCTTCTCCGGTCCACGGTTATAGTGTTGCATCTCTCAAGTCTTCTATTTTAATTCTGAATGGGCACATTACCACTGCAGCAGTCATGTGCCTCTAAATTACGTCACTGTTCAGAAGTAAGTAGCTCTGAAGTAATGTAAGTAGAGGCCCATGACCGCTGCAGCCAATAAGCACATAGATAGAAGAATTAAAACAGAGAACTGAAAATACACCGTGCTGGTACCAGGGACTGGAGGAAGGTGTGTATAGTTTGTTTTTTTTGTTTTTTTTATTGAGGTCCCACTTTTATCACATAGGGCGTTATGTATGAAAACTGTCCAGCAATAAGACGGTCTTTGTTGCCATAGCAACCAGTCAGGGCTCCGTTTTCATTTCATATAGTGCTGATCTCCGATTGATTTGTAAGGGCATCAAAGAAAGTCTTACTGCTAGACAGCATTTATATACAAGGCCGATAGTGTATTGATGGTCCACGGTGCCTTCCCTAATGGTGCTTTCCATTAGGGAAGGCACCATAATGTCGTGTGAAAAATTATAAACCTTGGTCACTCAACAAAAATTTATATATAGTCAAACTAAAAGGAATATAGCATTTGAATATAGCATTTCTCAAGTCACATCGGACTCACTGAACCTTGCAATATGACTGGGGGTAAGGCCAAACCAAATGCTCATCTGTAGCCAGCTATTTTCGTGTGTTTGACCCTCATCAGTGTAGAGTAGAACACTGGTTGACTAGGTAAGAGGCTGCAGACATAACTCAAAAGGAGTTACTTTCCCTATTAGGGAGAAGCACCATGAAGGTATGTGGAGATTGCTGCACTAAAATGTAAATATATTAAAATAAGCTTAAAGGAAAAGAACTTCTACTCTGCACCACCTATTGGATGTAGCATTCCTCAAGTCACATCCGATAAGCCTTGCAATGACTGGCAGTAAAGTGTTGGATGTCATATCAGAGGAATATCCCATCAAGCATTCAGCATAGAAGTTCTCTAAATTTCCTGTTAAAGACTGATAACATGGTATGAAAGTTATTTGTTCTTATCAGATGAATTTTAAATTCATGCATTTACTTTGATCTGTTATTATTAAATGCACCATTTGGGTCCCTTTACTTAGGACTGGACATTATGGGGGAAATGGTTGAAAACTGTCTAGGTGTAAGACGTTCACTGTTGCCCATAGCAACCAATCAGAACTCCCCATTCATTTTTCCAGAGCACTATATGAAATTAAAGGGGAGCTTTGATTGGTTGCTATGGGCAACAATGAAAGTCTTACACCTAGACAGTTTTCATACATGAGGCCCTAAGTGTTTTAATCTGATGTTATAACTACAAAAGGATACTTAACCCTTTACCAACAATGGATGTATGAGCAGGGGCGTAACTAGAGAAGCCTGGGCCCCATAGCAAACTTTTTGATGGAGCCCCTCTACCCTCCCCCCTCACCCGCCTCCCTGACATACAGACAGGCAGGGCTTAGGAAAGGCTATTGGAGCCTCATACAGGCAAGCAGGGCATATGGTAGTCTATAGGGGCCCCATACAGGCAGCCAGGGCTTAGGTTAGGCTATAAGGGCCCCATACGGGCAGGCAGGGCTTAGGGCAGGTTATAGTGTCCCCATAAAGGCAGACAGGGGGCTTAGGACAGGTTATAGGGGCACCATATAGGCAGGCAGGGCTTAGGGCAGGTTATATGGTCCCCATACAGGCAGGCAGGGCTTAGGGCACGTTATAGGGCCCCCATACAGGCAGGCAGAGGTCTTAGGGCAAGTTATAAGGTCCCCATACAGGCAGGCAGGGTGCTGAGGGCAGGTTATATGGTCCCCATATAGGCAGGCAGGGGGCTTAGGGCAGGTTATAGGGTACCCATATAGGCAGGCAGGGCTTAGGTCAGGTTACAGGGGCCCCATACAGGCAGGCAGGGGTCTTAGAGCAGCTTATAGGGGCCCCATATAGGCAGGCAGGGGGCTTAGGGCAGCTTTTAAGGGCCCCATACAGGCAGGCAGGGGGCTTAGGGCAGGTTGTAGAGGCCCCATATAGGCAGACAGGGAAGCTTCATTAATGTTAAAAAAAAATCACTTACCTGCCCCACGCTCCCTTGCAGCTCAGCTCCCGGGCGATGATGTGACATCATTGTGCTGCCCACATCAGCACTGTGGGCCGCCTGCTAGGCTTAAGGCCTAGCAGGTAGATTAGCAGAACGGGGCGCAGGTGGCTCCTCTCTGCTAACACCAGACGGTCCTGCGTCTGAATGCTCGGGTTGGAGGGCCCGGGCATTCAGAGACAGGATGCGCCGGGCCCCGCAGCTCCGCCCCGCCTGCAGTGAACTGGTATGTTCACTGCAAGCGGGCTCAGGAGCCGAACTACTGGGGCAGCAGATGTGGCAGCAGCTGTCCCTGGCCCCCCTAAAAGCCTGGGCCCTGTGGCAGCTGCTATGTCTGCTACCCAGGTAGTTTTGCCCCTGCGTATGAGTACATCTTATTGTTGGTAAGGAGCTATGGAGAGGGCTCACACGATGAGTCCGCTCCATACACAGTGGTTATTTGGCTGATGATACCTGCTGCTAACAGCTCCGCCGGCTGGCTCCAAGCCTGCTGTTTAACCTTTGAGACAGCGCGGTTGCACCGTTTCTTCCTCCAATTGCACCCCCACGCAACGAGATTGTGTGATGCTGATCAGTTACCATGGCAGCTGATAGCCTAATGAAGGCTTCAATAGCTGCTGTTTTACCATTTCTATTAGTTTCTGACCCAAGCAGGAAGCAATTGAACTGCCATCATGGTACACCCCACAAGTGATCAAGCCCCCCCTGGTGGTAAAAGACCTGGCCTAAGGGGACTAACTGTACATGTAAAAGTTTTAACAGTATAACAAATATTAACAGTTCAAATCACTCCCCTTTTTCATTTTACAAATGAAAAAAATTACATGTAATTGGTATGGCTGCATTTGTAATAGTCCAATCTATTAAAATATAACATCATTTGTCCTGTACACTGAACACCGTAGAAAAGAAAAATCCAAATGCCAAAATTGTGGTTTGTTGGCCAATTCATGTCCCCACCAAATTGGAATAAAAAGTGATCAAAAAGTTGCATCGATAACAAAATGGTTTCAACAAAAACTACTTTTTAGTTGACAAAAAAATGAACTCTCGTTCAGGTCCATAGGTGGAAAGACAACAAAGTTATTGGTTGCAGAAAATTGCACTGCAGCGCAAATGTAAGAAAAGGAGAATGTTTAATTTTTTTTAAAAGCAGTAAAACATAAACAAATACCTTACACATTTGGTATCACTGGAATTGTATTGACCTGCAGAATACAGGTAACACACCATTTATACCAAAGAGTATAAAAACAAAATCCCGTAAACATGGCGCAAGTATGTTTTCTTTTTTACATTTCTCCTCACTTAGAATTATTTTGCGGTTTCCCCCAGTATCTTCTATAGTACAGTGAATGACACCATTAGAAAGTACATCTTGTCCCACAAAATAAAAGTCCCCATATGTCTATGTAGATGGAAAAATAAAAAAGTTATGGCTCTGGGAAGGCAGAAGAGGAAAAAAAAAAGAAGAGCTAAAAAATTATGTCTGACTGTCAGGAAAGGGTTAACAGTAAAAGCTGTGAAGTAGTTGGTTGTTTGTAGGAAGTAGTAACAAACAACAGTGTTTAAAAAAGGAACATATGACTAATATTATTAAGGGTATGTTCACACGGCGTGTTGAGTCAATGTGAACATACGTTTTTAGATGCGTGTTTTGATCCCTCTGTCGGACCCCAAATAGAACCAGCCACATATCTAATAAATAGCAATGTGGTTTACATTGCTTTCACTTTGAAACACGCATTGGCATTCACATGAGGGATCACCGATGCGTCTCATTGTGTCTTTCGGATCTGTTCAAAGAATTGACATGTTAATTCTTGGTTCAAAAGACGCAGCTATAGGGTGCTTTCACAAGGTGCGGTTTTGGTGCGTTTTTGATGCGTCTTTTTGGATGCATTTTTTGTGCAGGAAGGCACAACAATTAATGCTATACATTGTTGCACAAAAAACACATCCAAAAAACCGCACCAAAACCGCACCGTGTGAAAGCACCCATAGAGTGCGATCCTACTGCATCCAAACATGCAGCTCCGTGTTGGATCTGTTTAGGATCCAATTGCCGCTGCGTTTTTGGATGCAATTTTCGGATCCAAAACGGATCCAAAATTGGATTAAAAAATGCTGTGTGAACAACCCCTAACAATTCTAGTTATTAAAAAATGGGGAAATTGTATCAATTAATTCCAGGAAAATATCTGACTTTCATTGTGTGCTAGAGAAGGATTTTTTTGCCCCATGAAGTAAAATTAACCCTTTGTTTATTGTAAATTCATTTGGACTGAGCGTCGACCATTCTGAACAGTTTTGTTCCCTGTTAGAAAGGGGCGAGTCTGAAAAAGGCTTGGTTCACATCTGCGTCAGAGGTTAAGTTCAGAAACATAATGGATACCCACAGCACCCGACGAACGTATTGTATTTAACTCCTTAACGACCCTGGACGTATGAGTACGTCCCAGGGCCGCTAAGGGGCTTTGCAGGGGAATCGATCTGCGACCCCCGCACAGCCGCCTGGTGTTAGCGGCTGATTGCAGCTAATACCCGGCAGTAACAGCGCCGGCGGGTGGCGTCGCCCGCTGGCGCTGTTTAACCCGTCAGACACCGTGGCAAAGATGGCTGCGGCGTCTGACTGAATGACGATCGGTGCCACGCACCGATCGTTAGGGTCATCGGCATCGGCGCAGCATAGCTGCGGCGATCCGATGACCGGACACGTAAGTGACAGGAGCCTTCACTGGGCTCCCCACTGCCATTTCCAGGTTTGCCCCACTTCCGGCCGTAGACAGGAAGTGTGTAAACCGCCATCTTTGTACACCCTAAAGCATTGCTTATGCAATGCATTAGGCTGTATTAACAATCGCGCCCCCTAGTGGTCAAGCACCATAGGGGCACTAAATGTTACAGTGAAAAAAAAATAAAGTTTTAAAGTAAAAAAAAAAAGTATTAAAGTTCAAATCACCCCCTTTCCCCATTTTACAAATAAAATCATTAAAATAATAAAAAAGTTACACATATTTGGTATCTCTGAAAAAGTCCGATCTATAAAAATATAACCTCATTTATCCCGTATGCTGAACAAAGAAGAAGAAAAAAAATTCCAAACACCAAAATTGCGTTTTTTGGTCATTTTACGTCACTCAAAAAATGGAATAAAAGTGATCAAAAAAGTCGCATGCATTCCAAACTGCTAGCGATGAAAAGTACACTTCAGCCCACAAAAAATGCCACCTCACTGACGTCCGTAGTTGTAAGTACAAAAAAGTTATTGGTTGCACAATATGGCGCCGTGGCGCAAATTTCACAAATAGAAAATGTTTGGCATTTTTTTACGGTACCAAAACATAACGGAAACCTACATGTTTGGTTATTGCGGATGCGTAACAACCTGTAGAATACAGATAACACATTATATTTACCGAAGATTGAACGCTGTAAAAGCAAAACACTGGAAACATGGTGAAAATAAGTTTTTCTTCACAATTTGTCCCACTTGGAATTTTTTTGCGGTTTCCAGTATATTCTCTAGTACAGTGAATAACACCATTAGATAGTACATGTTGTTCCGCAAAATAAAAGCCCTCATATGTCTATGTAGGTGGAAAAATAAAAAAGTTATGGCTTTCAGAAGGCAAGGAGGGAAAAACGAATGTGTCACCCAAAAAAACTGCCGGGTCCTTAAGGGGTTAATAGGGTCCATCGGGTGCTGTGGGTGTCCATTGGTTTTCCAAATAGAACCTCTGATGTGAACCAAGCCTTAATGAAACCTGTGTTTCTGTTTTTTTGTTGTTTATCGTCTAGACGGAAAACGTAGCACATTTTGCTGCACTATTTTTTCTGTGTTCCTGACGCATACGAGAACCAGGTATAATACTAAGTTATCTTATGCACTCTTTGTATTTAACATAGAAACACTTTAGCTATGTATACAAAGCATGGGATTCTCATCGGCGTTTTGATGGATTGAGTATTTTGAATCCGCCGAAAATCCGACTACTCAGTGCTTCATGGACAGCAATAAAAAATCCATACTGTAGTCTAGACAGCATGGATCTTTTATGATTGTTTTTGAAATCCCACAGATTCCGACAGATTTTAAAACATGCTGTATATTCCGACCCTGCGCAAAGAAACCGCTGTCCACCCGCGGTCCAGCAATGTTACAATGCCATCGGATCTTGGACAGCACTTTAACATTGCTGTGTAGACACAGCCTTTGAATGTAAAAACATGTCACATGACTGCTGTCTTGTCTCTCAGCAGTAGATTTGCAATCAGTGCTTTGTTAGTACAGGGAGGGAACACTGACAGCTTAACTGTGCATAGTGCAGTATCAGACTTTGTTACATAAAGGCATGTTTCATTTCTTTAACACTGCATTTCATTTTAGGTACCATCTACAATGCCGTAAACATTGCCCCCCAAAAACGTATGAGGATAATAGCAGGAAAATGTGTCTCGCTTGTCTGTCAGGGTGCATTGAATGCGACAATGATACACATTGCTCTTCCTGCCAAAGTGGCTATTATTTGCATGGTAAGAACAGGGCTGTAAAAGCTTATCAGCCACTTTTCTACATAACTGTCACTTGTTCTTATTTGTTCAGTGGTAAATGGTTCAACACAGTGAGATAAAGGGACAATACCCACCCTGCTTACAAATCTCACTTACAGCAATGACCAGAATTTTTTTTTTTCCTCTGGGAAATCAAGAGGCTGTTTAGTTTTCTTCCATTATGTGCTTCGATGTCTTTTGGTAGATTGTTAACGTTGAAATTTCCTAAATTTACTCAACTAACTTCTAGTATTTGTAGTGTTAACAGTCACTAGATAATCCACACACAAGTAACTACTTTTAATAGAATGTCTCTGTTTCTCTTTGTCTCACTCTGCAACTAACTCTTCCCCCCTCCTCCCCTCTTCATAGACTCTATTGGCAGCATGTAACCTGATCCTTCAGCCAGTTTTATCTCCCAAAATGAAGTTTTTATAGCCTCAAATTTCTACCCTGGACTTTCTATTCACTTTTCACTGTTGCTACTGTGGTGAAAGTTTGTCATGAGAGTACAAATGGAATCATTGCAATTAAGCAGTGTGCAAAATGTGGAACACCATGTTCTATTGACACAAGAGATGAGTGTTGCCTGACGGTGCTCGACGTTGGACCGACACGCTACAGTAGAGCAGCTTATCTCCAAAATGAACCTGGGGGCTGCCACCAGACGTGTGTCTAAAACAACAGTAAAATCATAGCACTCTTTGTGTCCTATGTTAAACCTGCCTATTCCCCCAGCACACAATACGCGTCCGTAAAAAGAAGTGAGGGAGGCTGGGCTGTAGCGCTGTTAAAAGTACACGCCACAATATGCTGTATGAACTGTGCATTAATTGCAGAACAGTATTAATTGCTGTACATTTCTGCACAAAAAAACGCATCCAAAAACGCACTGTGTGAAAGCACCCTAAGTGAGCCTTTGCAGCTCAAGTCAATTTGTTTTCAGTAAAAAGGTGTGAGCAGTGGTGAACAGTAGCGACAGAAACAGGGAGGAAAGGTATACAATATATATATTTAACCTTTCAATCATTGCTGTACAACCACAGTACTAGTTATACCTTTAATTATTGCTACTTATGCTGCTGTTTAGTTTATTGTTATTAGGTGGTGGGGCCCCATCTCATTTTGCTATGGGGCCCTATAAATTTTAGTTACGGCCGTTAGCAATAATAATAATTAATCAAGAAATGCTTTATTACAGATGCTAAATGTGTGCAAAAATGCCCAAGTGGCACGTTCCAGGATACTAAGAAGTGGCAATGTGAAGCCTGTCACAAATCCTGCTTCACCTGTCATGGGCCATCTCCACGAGATTGTGACTTATGCCCAGATGAGAAGCAACCATCCTTTGGAATGTGCTATCTTGTGACTTGCTTGGATGAACAATATTTTAATGGTCAGTAAACAATATAACAATGTGACACTACAATGAGTTTGAAATGTGTTATCTGTTAATCCTTTCCTTTAAAAACGATCAATAACTTTTGCTGTTAGAAATTATTGATATCTCTTTAACCACTGTGGAAAGGTCAAGGAATAGTTCAATCAGTGCAACACAACCTATGGTAAAAACCTTTTCTAATGATGTGCTCCTGCACATGATATGTTGGTGTAAGGGAAGGACGAGTGGGGTTCGCCTTCTGAAACATTCTTGAGGAAGGTATAAACTAGTATACCTTATACCTTCCTCAAGAATGTTGTGGCACTATGGTTTAGAAAAACAGTTATTTCAGAAGGCGAACCCCACTCGTCCTTCCCTTACACCAACATATCATGTGCAGGAGCACATCATTAGAAAAGGTTTTTACCATAGGTTGTGTTGCACTGATTGAACTATTCCTTGACCTTTGGTGGTCTAATATGCGTGCTGGTTGCAGAACACACTTAGGGCTTGTTCACACGGCGGATCTAAACAATTAGCAGTGAGATTATCACTGCGGACTATGAGGAAGACGCAGCGACGTTCACATGAGAGATCGCCGCTGCGTGTTCTCCTCCTGCCTGTCGGCTCTGTCTTTAAAAGAATTGACATGCAATTCTTTCAAAGACGGAGCCGGGAAACACGCAGCGGCGATCTGTCATGTGAACGCCACTGTGTGTTCCTCATAGCCCGCAGTGATAATCTCACTGCTAATTGTTTAGATCCGTCTCTGGGTCCGTCCTGTCGGTCCCAGAGACTAATCTAAGCTCTCGTAACACGGAGTTAAAACAGCGTGTGAACAAGCCCTTAGGCTACGTCTCCACTGCACACATTTTCAGTCATTTTTCCAACGTTTCTCGTTTTCTAAAAGTGCTGAAAAAACAACTTAAAACAGACTCCATAGACTTTAATAGTGAAAACGTTCGGTAGTCTCCACAAAATGTTTTTTCTGCTTGTTTTTGCTGCTGGTTATTTTTTTAAACATGTTGCAAAAAATGCCAGAGCAGGGCAGAATATTTAGTACTGGAGTCTATGTAAAGTGGCGGACGTTTTTTGATGCGTCTTTTTGCAGAAAAACATAGCAATTATAATGCTCGGCATTTCTGCAAAAAAGTGCAAAACTTGTCAAAAAACTGACGTTTTGTCAGCAATTTTTGATAGGTAGGGGACAAAGAACTCCGTTTTATGAACATTTTTAGGATTTGGTTTTCAGTACGTTTTTTGTCCAGTGCCGTGTAGACACAGCCTTAGTGGTACTTTACGCTAGGTGATTGCATGACAAGCTTGGTAACACAAATAACTTCTGAGTAGTCCTTGATTCAGGCCAGGGATCTTGTAAAAGTCATGAACAGTTAAAGGTGTTGTCTCGCTACAAAGAATAGCTTTCAAATTGTAGGGAACACAAAATAAAGACATTTTCCAAATATATTGCATTGTTCCTCTGTTTTCCCTACAGAGATACAAGTGAATTTATTACCTCCCTGGCGATTTCAGTTCCCTCAGTAACGGACCTGTAAACAAATCTCCCTGGGCTGTTTGTTCAATGAGATAACAGAGAGTGAGTCATCACACAGGTCTGCAGTGTCAGTCAGTGTCCTGTGCTGCCAGACAGTAAAAAGCTTGATTTATCTCAAGTAAACAGCTCTGTAATTAGGGCTTTTGTTTTGGGGATAGAAAGAAGTCCTGTGAGTAGTTTGAGAGCTAATTAATTATGCATCTGAAGCACACAGGAGTGACAAGCGGGAGTATGCAATTATCTGAACAGGAAGTGACAGAGAATTTCTTTCATGCATTCTTTGAAACCCTGTGGGGAGACAACTCCTTTAAATTGCTTTCAAAGTGACTTTTGGCCTTTGCCCATTCTAACATCCTATTGTGGGTCTCTGGTAAGGTACTCCCTGCAACAGTCTTTCCCACTTAGAAATTGAATGCAAAGTTGCAGAAGTTACTTTGTATGGGTCTGTCTGCTTCTATGGGTCCTTGTAATTGCTAGGCCATTACCTTTCATTGACTGTCCAAACAATGTTGATTAAAAACTGTGAACCTGCATGTTACCTACTTACAGAAGTATGGTTTCAGACTACAGAGTGGTCAAGGCACTTCGGGTGACATGTATGCTTTTTGGCGCTCAGGAGCCATTTTTTGCCCGTATTAGTAGAGTAGTATGTACCTAAAGCTATGAACCTGTTCTACTGCGGGTCATAGATTAAGTGCTTTCTAGCTACAAAGCAACAATTCAGGCTCAGGTAAACCACCTTTAAATCGGTCTACCTATTCCAGCAGTAATGCGTCTGGATTTGCCGTACTAAAGTCATAAATGTGTAGAATGCTACGGTTGCAGTGCCTCCATTACGCCCCCAATCTCAGGCACATTACAAAGTGCTGCAGGCGCTTTGTAATGCGCCTAATATTGGAGTGCACTTCATTAAAAATATAGCGAACAGGGCTGTGCAAATTTTCGGGCTGAAAATATGCCAGTCTTCTGGTGCAGCCCTATACATACTGTACATGTTGCTCTTCAAGTCCAAGTCTTTTCTAGAAAAGGAAGAAGAGGAAATATGCTTATTCACGTGGCTAATCTTCCACAGTACTAGTCTCCCCTAGTTTACTCTCTCTGCTGTACTAAGATATTACATAGTTACATAGTACAATTGAAAAAACACATATTTCCATCAAGTTCAACCAATCCGCCCACAGATTCACAGTTCTCCTGGTAAGGAAGGCTTTTCTTCTGTGGATACTAAGGGCGATATGTCAGAAAAAAGGCGCCGCCACGGCAGTTTTGAGGAGCATTAAATGAGTGTAAAGTGCGTCTGAATGAATGAACCTGTCAATAATCTGGCATCTGGTATACCTTGCATAGTATAATTGATACGCCTAATCTAGTTAATAAGTTATGCGCATAGCATTGCTAGCATATTTGATGCACCTACCTTAGGCACATTCACATGTGTCATGCCTGGTGTATAATGCACCTCGTTTTGGTGTATTACAGTTAATTTATGTAGAGAATAGGGTGTCAATAATTTTTTTGGTGCAAAATACACCAAAAAATGGCATAGCCCTAATGGGATATGTCGCCCTAATTCTTTTTTCTCTGGACAGATGGAGTGCACTTTTGTTTTTTGAGGGCGTTTGACATGAAATAGCTTTTAACCATACTTTTTGTAGGTTCCATTTACCTGTATATATTTAATTAATCCTGAGAAATATTTTGTAACCCACTGTAAGTTTAATTTCTTTTAACCTTTCCTCATATTTAAGATGCTCCATTCCCTTTGAAAGTTTGTCTTTGTACTTTCTCTAACTTCAGTACATCCTTTCTATATCCTGGAACCCAGAACTGAACAGCATATTTCAAATACGTTCAGACTTTTCCCCCAGGTTTCAGGGCAGCCACTCTCTCTCTGTATTTGCTGGTGTCTAAGCAGTTTGTTTTCCACTTTTCACTGCCTGTTTACTCATGGTTTGACATTTCTTGAGTCCCACTATCCAACAATGGCCCCAATTACTAACACACAGATTCTCTCTCTATTAACTCCCCATCTTCTTATGGGTAACGTTGCATAAGCCTTGATGTGCGGTCCATCTTTGGCACTGAGGTTCTCTGCGTCTTTTTCTCTATGTCCAAATTGACAGTTTTGCAGCAGATATTTGATGACCCCACTTTGCTTCTGTGTCAGCTACTTGATTATACCCCAAAACACACTGATATACACCTCAAAGGCTACATATAGGCCTACTCCTACTTTATAAGAACTTCTATCTGCCCCTCCTACCAGCACTGTGATGCAGCATTCATCACCACAATGCACACCACTATATGGATGCAGCATTCAGCACCACAATGCACACTGCTATATGGATGCAGAATGCAGCAACACAATGCACACCACTATATGGATGCAGCATTCAGCACCACAATGCACACCGCTCTAATGGATTGCATGCCCAAATTCACGCACCACAATGCACACCGCTATATGGATGCAGCATTCAGCACCACAATGCACACCGCTATATGGATGCAGCATTCAGCACCACAATGCACACCATTATATGTCAGATGCTACTTAGGCGCATGCTGATGCTGGCACTGCCTCCTGAAAGCTGGCTGGTGTCCAGTATCTGTGACAAGTTATGGCGATGCCACTGCACACAACATCCTGCCAACCCTAAAAACCACAATGCACACCGCTCTATGGATGCAGAATTCAGCACCACAATGCACACCACTATATGGATGCAGCATTCAGCACCTCAATGCACACCACTATATGGATGCAGCATTCAGCACCTCAATGCACACCACTATATGGATGCAGCATTCAGCACCACAATGCACACCGCTCTATGGATGCAGAATTCAGCACCACAATGCACACCACTATATGGATGCAGCATTCAGCACCACAATGCACAGTGCTATATGGATGCAGAATTCAGCACCACAATGCACACCACTATATGGATGCAGAATTCAGCACCACAAAGCACACCACTATATGGATGCAGCATTGAGCGGCACAATGCACGCTGCTATGTGGATGCAGAATTCATCACCACAATGCACACCACTATATGGATGCAGCATTCAGCACCACAATGCACACCACTATATGGATGCAGCATTCAGCACCACAATGCACACCACTATATGTCAGATGCTACTTAGGCGCATGCTGATGCTGGCACTGCCTCCTGAAAGCTGGCTGGTGTCCAGTATCTGTGACAAGTTATGGCGATGCCACTGCACACAACATCCTGCCAACCCTAAACACCACAATGCACACCACTATATGGATGCAGCATTCAGCACCACAATGCACACCACTATATGGATGCAGCATTCAGCACCACAATGCACACCACTATATGGATGCAGAATTCAGCACCACAATGCACACCGCTCTATGGATGCAGAATTCAGCACCACAATGCACACCATTATATGTCAGATGCTACTTAGGCACATGCTGATGCTGGCACTGCGTCCTGAAAGCTGGCTGGTGTCCAGTATCTGTGACAAGGTATGGTGATGCCATTGCACACAACACCTGCCAGCCCTAAACACCAAAGGTCTAACAGGTGCACAAAAACAATGAGAGTATAACACAATATGTGACATTACAGCAATAACACAATATACTTTTTATAAAATTATATTCCTTTACATTTTCACATAAGAGAATATATGAGGTTTGCCTCCCAAAAACTAGAATATTTAGGTCAAGTGATGACCTTGGAGACTGCATGTTTCCCTCCCCAGTTTATATCATCTATACTTTGAAAGAATAATTATAAGCAATCTTCAACAAAATATAATATAGGGCATGACTAACTATGTCTCTTCCTGATTCCCCATACAACCTGGCAGCCTGCAGGATGCATCATAAAACATTGAACCAACTACTTCTAGTACTGACACTCAGATGCACAACCTGTAGGCTGATTGGTTTTGCAACAATTATTTTTTTTAAAAAACTACCACTATAGGAAATATGACAGCATAGTAAAACATGTTTGTGCTTTCCCAAATGAGAAAGGAAGATGAGAGAGCGCATAATATTAATACCTGCAAGGTGGTGCACCCATAAAATTATACAAAGTAATGAAAGTAGAGCAAGGAGTAAATGTTCAAATGGTTTGGAATAAAATAATCAGTTGTAAGGTGTCTGGAATCAGCCTGTATGTCAGTATGTGTCAGTATGAAGTCTATGCTTCACAGTGAGCTATGAACAGGGATGTTGGATTCAGTCTGTGCACAGCAATCTGTTTGAAGAATGTCTCTCTTCTGTCACTTCACTTTTACATTGATGTAGAGGACTCCAACAATAGAGAACTACTGTGTTATATCAGTATGAGGACCCTATAATTTCCAGTTGGTAATTTTTTAGTACATATTTTATGTCCACCAGTGAGTTTGCCTAATTTAAACTAATAATCATATTACAGAAACTTACTTGATGGAACCCAAGTTGTGATATCACCGCTACCTGGCAGAACATATTGGGGTGTTATAGCTTGCTATAAGACTGAACTCACAGTTGCTGGATAAGTAATTAAATAAATTCTAACTCTGAAATCAAACTTTTTAGCAATAAGCCTGAAATGAATTATGCATGATATGGCAAAGCTTGTGTGGGGAGCAAAGACTAAATTGTCTAGTCCAATCCAACCAAAGGGCTGCTGTAGCACAAATTGATGGAAAGGTTAATGCTGTTTATAATAGAAGGTCACAGGGCATCGCAGCTTTCCGGAACCGATGGAAGAACCTACAATAGGCATGTGAGCATCAAATGGTCTGGTCTGATTGATACTAAGGCAGATTTATCAATACTGTCAAACCCTTAGACAGTGTAAGTTTAGATTAGACAGTCTTACAAAGCACCACATTTATCATAGCGTTGATAAATCTGGCACATGTTAGAACTGTCTAGTCAAACTCTACATTATTATCATTTATTTTACAGCGCCATTGATTCCAGGGCGCTGTACATTTGAGGGGGTTACATACATAACAAATGTTGAACAAATACAATGGTGACGATAAATGACAACTGACACAGAGCCCCCCTCTGAGGACTCTGCCCGCAAAGGCTTACAATGTACAAGGAAGAGGGGGAGAGACAGAAGGTGTGGGACAGACATGTTCGTGAGGCTGTGGGCTGGTGGTGGGGTTATTAAAGGTTATAAGATATCCTGAAGAGATGAGTTTTCAGGTTGCTTTTGAAACTGGTGAAAGTTGGGGAGAGTCTGATGTTTTGGGGTAATGAGTTCCAGAAAATGGGGGAAGCACGAGAGAAATCTTGGAGACGGTTGTGTGAGGAGCTGATGAGAGGGGAGCAGAGGAGAAGGTCCTGTGAGGAGCGGAGATTGCGAGAGGGGAGTTATCTGGAGATTAGAGCAGAGATGTATGGAGGGGAGAGGTTATGGAGAGCCTTGTAGGTCAGGGTTAGTAACTTGAAATGAATTCACTGGGCAATGGGAAGCCAGTGAAGGGATTGACAGAGAGGAGAGGCAGAGGAGTAGCGGGGAGAGAGGTGAATAAGATGGGCAGCACAGTTGAGGATGGTTTGAATGGGAGCAAGGGAGCTGGATGGGAGGCCACAGAGACCGAAGTTAATTTCCTAGATGTCAAGTTATTAGGCATAGTTGGTAAAACAGTGCAGGTTTCTCCATACAGGAAAACTTTGGCCGGCAATACCACTCTTTTAGCCAGCTCTTGTCACCCAGGCCATATATCTAGGAACATCCCTTACAGAGAGTTTGTTAGACTCCGCAGAAATTGTACAGATGACAGCAAATTCAGACTACACCTAGATGAAGCTTGTGTTAGACTACGAGAGAGAGGATATAGAAACTCTGACTTGGATATAGCCCAAAGGAGGGTTCTATCCAGAGATAGAGCTAGTCTTTTGTCTAATGAACATCGGGGTGAAAGGGTTGAGCACACTGGAGATATTGTAACTTTTAGTACTACTTATAGTACACAATTTAAACAGATCGTTTCTATCATAAAAAAACATCTGCCAGTTCTCCGTGTGTCGGAAGGACTACATGATCTGTTGGAGACAGGTATTCGATATGTATCCAAAAAAGCTCCCACCTTGGGTTCATTACTCTCCCCAAGTTTGTTCAACCCCACCCCCACTTCTCCCATTACATGGTTAAGAAGTACGGGTTATTATAAGTGCGGACACAAAATATGCACTGCATGTCGCTTCTGCCATAATTCAGACCAGTTTGTTTCTTTTTCAACAGGAAAAAACTACCGCATAAAGAATTTCATAAATTGTAACAGTAAATTCGGAGTTTATCTTGTGGGCTGCACTTTGTGCAGAGTGCAGTTTGTAGGTTGTACTTCTTGTCCATTAAAAGTTAGAATTAGGAGACATCTATCAGATTCGTATAAAACTAATAATATCAATAGTATTTCTATGGTCTCAAAACATTTTTTGGAGACACATGGAGGAGATGTCAGCGGTTTTACATTTCTGGGAATAGAAAAAATCACACATTCGCCACGGGGTGGTGATCTGCTTCGTAAATTACTCAGCAGGGAATCCCGTTGGATTTTTGATCTGGATACCAGAACTCCCAAAGGTCTAAATATTAGACAAGACATTATGTATTATTATTAATTTTTTCTAATCATGTTTCACTTTTTTCTATAATTATGTATGTTTGCTTTATTCTATTTTAGATTGTTCTTATGATTCTATACCCATTGTGGTTCTAATAGGTGGTTCCAAAACACGTGATAACGGAGGGTTGATATTTAAACGAGCATACATCATCTGTGTATTTAGCTACGATTAAGAAGCGCAGGCTTCGAAACGCGTCAGTTTCATCCAACGCATGTCATAACTCTGCTCTTCCATGCTTGGGCTTTTGTACTTTTGTATGTTTTTTACATTTTTCTGAATTCAATAAAATTTATTTATTTTTAAATGGTTTTGGGTAGTGGATATTGAAGCAGCACCTGGACTTTCTTGGCCACAGAGAAGTATGTTGCAGTAGTCTAGGCAGGAAAGGACAAGGGCATGGACTAACGTTTTTTAGTGTCAAAGTTGAGGAATGGGCGGATGCGTGAGACATTTTTTAGGTGGAGGCAGCAGGCAGAGGTAAGGGTTTGGATGTGTGGTTTGAAAGACAGAGAGGGGTCAAAGGTTATCCAAAGGCAGCGGACTTGTGGAGCTGGTGAGACAGTGTAGCTATTAACATTGATAGAGAGATCGGGTGGAGGGATGGAGTGGGATGGTGGAAAGATGATGAATTCGGTTTTCTCCACATTCAGTTATAGGAGGCGGGAGGAGAAGGACGATATGGACGATAGGCAGTCTGGGATCCGGGAGAGAAGAGAGTTAATATCAGGACCGGTGTGAGTGTTCGGTGGATTCGCTGGACCACCGCAAGCGATGATACTTAAGCCACGCCAGGGAACGGAATCTAAGTAGCCCCCGGTATTCACCAGAGCCCGCCGCAAAGCGGGATGGACTTGCTGCGGCGTGAGGCTACCAGGTCGTTACCCCTGACGTGACTTGCTTGCGGAGGTGGCCGGGGTACTGCGTGGTACAAAATCGTAATCCAGAGCATAGTCGGGGACAGGCAGAAGGTCAGGGCAGGCGGCAGAGGTTCGTGGTCAGAGACGGGCAGAAGGTCAGGGCAGGCGGCAGGCAGGCAAGGTCAGGAAACGTGGTTGACGGACTGGTACACGGGTAAGCAATACGGACTCTAAGACACTCCAAACTCACTCTAAGCACACCAACAATCTGGCAACGAGTGCTGGGGGCGTATACCTTATATAGGACCAGTGCCCGGCAATAAGCCAATTACCGGGACACTGGCCCTTTAAATCTAGACCAGCCGTCGCGCGCGCTAGGGGGCGGGCATGCGCACGACGGCCGGGACGGACAGGAGCAGCGTGCACTGGAGCGGGGCCAGGTAAGTGAGCCGGTGTGGGGACGAGGGTGGCCGCGGGTGACCGCGATGCCCGCGCTGAAGCCCCAGCAGGCAGGGGAACGGCCGCAGGGGCAACGGCGCCCGCGGCCGCCATGACAGTACCCCCCTCCCTCCCTTAGGTCTCCCCCTCTTTTTTTTGAACCTAGCAAGGAGATCTGGTGACAAGTTGCCTTCCGGCTCCCACGAACGCTCCTCTGGCCCGAACCCCTTCCAGTCGATGAGAAAGAACCGCTTCCCCCTCACTGTCTTCTGCGCCAGCACCTCCTTGTCCTTAATGATGTTGTCCGAGTTGGCCACAGGAGAAGGCGAGACAGATCCACGGGAGAAGCGATTCAGCACCACAGGCTTGAGGAGCGAGACATGGAAGGTGTTCGGGACACGCAGAGTGGGAGGCAAGCAGAGCTTGTAGGAGACCGGGTTAAGCTGACAAAGTACCACAAAAGGGCACAAATATTTAGGGCCCAACTTGTAGCTGGGTACCTTAAAACGGATGTATCTGGCCGATAGCCAAACCCTATCACCTGGCTTAAATACAGGGGCAGGTCTCCGGTACCTATCGGCATGAACTTTAGTATGAGTGGAAGCCTGAAGAAGGGCCTGACGAGTGACCTGCCAGAGTGACTTGATGTCTCGTACTCTGGCATCCACGGCAGGAACGTGTAACCCAAATACAATAAAAAAGGGGGCGGCTCTAGCGAACTCAGAGTCTAGGGAATTATATGAGAATTCCACCCAGGGGAGAAGGTCAGACCAGATATTCTGACGGGCAGGGACAAAATGTCGCAGATAAGTGCCTAAGACTTGGTTGACCCTCTCCACCTGCCCATTGGTCTGAGGGTGGTCCAGCTGGACCCGTAACTGAGTATACAGAGCCCGCCAGAATTTAGATACAAACTGGACTCCCCTATCAGAGATGATGTGCAAAGTGAGCCCGTGTAACCGAAAGATGTGGTGGAAGAATAGCTGGGCTAGCTGGGGTGCCGAGGGTAACCCGGGCAGGGGCACAAAATGAGCCATTTTAGAAAATCTGTCCACCACCACCCAAATGACCGTGTTTCCGGAGGAAGCCGGTAGATCGGTGACAAAATCCATAGCAATATGGGACCAAGGTTTCTCTGGAACCGGGAGAGGCTGAAGCAGACCCGGGGGTCTGAGGCGAGGAACTTTGTTCCGAGCACAGGAGGTACAGACTAGGACAAAATCCCTAACGTCCTGCACGAGGGTGGGCCACCAATAGTATCTCGAGATGAGTTGTACGGATTTGCGGATCTCAGGATGACCAGCTGTTCGAGAAGAATGTCCCCATTTAAGGATTCGAGGCCGCAAAGCAGGACGGACATAGGTCTTCCCCGGAGGTAATTGTTGAAGGTCTACAGGAGCTGCCGAAAGAAGCCGTTCCGGAGGAATGATGTGCTGCAGGGGTGGCTCCAAGCCCACCGTGTCGGAGGATCTAGAGAGAGCGTCCGCCCTGACGTTTTTTTCAGCCGGTCGGAAGTGTAAGAGGAAATTAAAACGGGCGAAGAAAAGCGACCATCTGGCTTGACGTGGATTCAATCGCTGAGCAGATTGTAAATAGAGAAGATTCTTATGATCCGTGTAGATATCTATGGGATGGCGAGCCCCCTCCAGCAAGTGGTGCCATTCCTCTAGGGCCAAATTTATGGCAAGAAGCTCCCGATCACCGATAGTGTAATTGCGTTTGGCAGGAGTGAAGGTTTAGGAGAAGAATCCACATGTCCGCAATTTCCCCGAGGAGGACTTCTGCAGAAGGACGGCGCCGGCACCTACAGAGTAGGCGTCGACCTCTAAGACAAACGGGCGCTGAGGGTCCGGACGAGAGAGAGCAAGAGCGGAGGCAAATGCAGCTTTCAGACGTTTGAATGCCTCTTGGGCTTCGGAAGGCCATGATTTGGGGTCGGCACCCTTCTTGGTGAGGGCCACTATTGGAGCCACCAGAGAGGAGAACTGTGGGATAAATTGCCTGTAATAATTGGTAAAGCCTAAAAAGCGCTGGATGGCCCGAAGGCCCACTGGACGGGGCCACTGAAGGACAGCAGAGAGCTTGGCGGGGTCCATCTTTAGACCTTGATCCGACACGATGTACCCTAAAAAGGGCAGGGAGGTGCGCTCGAATAGGCACTTCTCCAACTTGGCATAAAGTTGGTGGTCTCAGAGATGTCTGAGCACCTGGCGGACGTGATGACGGTGAGTCTCTAGGTCAGGAGAATAGATAAGAATATCGTCTAGATAAACAATAACGCAGACGTATAGAAGATCCCGGAAGATCGCATTAACGAAGTTTTGGAAGACAGCCGGGGCGTTGCAGAGTCCAAATGGCATGACGAGATATTCGAAGTGGCCATCGCGGGTGTTAAAGGCTGTTTTCCACTCGTCACCTTTCCGGATCCGAATCAGGTTGTAAGCACCGCGGAGGTCCAGTTTAGAAAAAATGTTTGCGCCACGAAGGCGGTCAAATAGCTCCGAGATCAAAGCAGGGGGTATCGATTCTTTACGGTTATTTTATTCAGGCCACGATAATCGATACAGGGCCAGAGGGTTCCATCTTTCTTTTCTACAAAGAAGAATCCGGCTCCCGCAGGCGAGGACGACTTGCGGATAAAGCCTTTGCGGAGATTCTCTTGAATGTAGTCGGACATCGCCTTTGTCTCCGGGACGGAAAGCGGGAAACTCTGCCTCGGGGCGGAGTAGTACCGGATTGCAGGTCTATAGGGCAATTGAAGGGCCGGTGCGGAGGCAGAGTTTCAGCCTGTCTTTCAGAAAAGACATCAGAAAAGTCCTGGTAAGGAGCAGGCAGACCTGGCAGAGGCTTCGTAGACTCGGTAGAGGCAGTCCGACGGGCTGGGCAGAGCGCCCGAAGGCATCGTGAGTGGCATGCCGGGCCCCAACGAAGAATCTCGCCTGTGTTCCAGTTTAGGGTCGGTGCGTGCTCTTGTAGCCAGGGAAGGCCCAGAAGGATCTCAGAAGAGGAACGAGGCAGTACGAGTAGTTTCACTGTTTCCTGATGTAGCGCGCCAATCTGCAAGGTGAGGGGCGCAGTGCAGAACCGAATGGCATCCTTGAGGCATTCGCCACTGACAGAGGACACGAACATGGGTTTCTGCAGGGGGGTCACTGGAAGCCGGTACTGGGACACCAGTGCGTGGCTGATAAAGTTACCGGTGGACCCTGAGTCCAGGAAGGCGGTGGCCTGGAAGGTACTGTCCGGTGAAGTTCCGCAAAGAACTGGAATGGTCAGATGGAGAGAGGCCGCACTGACACCTAGGGTTGCCTCTCCTGCGAGCCCTAGGTGCGGGAGTTTCCCGGGTGCACCGGACAGTCTCCAATGAAGTGGCCGGAACCGCCGCAGTAGAAACACAATTGCCTCAGACGTCGCTGTGAGCGTTCCTCCTGGGTCAGATGTGCCCTTTCCACCTGCATGGGTTCGTCCTCATGAAGCGTCGGCGGAGGTTGCGGTGGGCGTTGAAAGACAGGAGCTAACCGAGGTAGCCGGCATGGTCGGGTAGGCTCGCGTTGGAGGCGGAGCTCTTGTTGTCTTTCGGCAAAACGGATATCGATCCGGGTGGCCAACCGAATCAATTCGTCCAGTGAGGAAGGCAGGTCTCGACCCGCGAGCTCGTCCTTAATGCGTCCCGAGAGGCCTTGCCAGAAAGTTGCTACCAGAGCCTCATTATTCCAGTCTAACTCCGAGGCTAAAGTGCGGAACTGCACAGAGTACTGTCCCACCGTGGAGTCGCCCTGACAGAGACGGAGCAGAGCTGCGGCAGCAGAGGAGGTGCGACCAGGTTCCTCAAAGACAGTTCGGAACCCCTGGAGGAAGACTTGCAGGTTAGCCGTTAGCAGATCTCCTCGGTCCCACAGCGGAGTGGCCCAGGCCAGAGCTTCTCCAGTTAGGAGGCTAATAATGAAGGCCACTTTAGCC
The DNA here is from genome assembly GCA_025379985.1 of Phyllomedusa bahiana. Classification (NCBI taxonomy): domain Eukaryota; kingdom Metazoa; phylum Chordata; class Amphibia; order Anura; family Hylidae; genus Phyllomedusa; species Phyllomedusa bahiana. Next base: position 54,005 of record JAODAL010007743.1, on the reverse strand, counting down.
CGTTCTGCAGGAAACTGATGTCCCAGCATCTCAAGGTGTATGGAGCATTGGCTGATGAAACCTCTGCACTTCTTGGGGTCTCCATCATAGCAAGAGGGGAGTGGCAGATGCAGAGAAGGTCCCGGTGCAGGAGCAGGTAGCGCCATGGCTGCAGGAGCGACTGGTGCTGGCGTGGAGGCAGCAACTGCAGGCGGAGGTAGACGGGCTGTATGGTTCTGCATCATGGCCGCGAGCTGGTCGATATGCTGGCTCTGCTGTGCATCGGCCATCGTGACGTCCCAGAGTTCAGGCAGAGGTACCCTGGCAGAATCCATGGCCAGATTGTACTGTGAGGGTTCGGTGGATTCGCTGGAACACCGCAAGCGATGATACTTAAGCCACGCCAGGGAACGGAATCTAAGTAGCCCCCGGTATTCACCAGAGCCCGCCGCAAAGCGGGATGGACTTGCTGCGGCGTGAGGCTACCAGGTCGTTACCCCTGACGTGACTTGCTTGTGGAGGCGGCCGAGGTACTGCATGGTACAAAATCGTAATCCAGAGGCGTAGTTGGGGACAGGCAGAAGGTCAGGGCAGGCGGCAGAGGTTCGTGGTCAGAGACGGGCAGAAGGTCAGGGCAGGCGGCAGGCAGGCAAGGTCAGGAAACGTGGCTGACGGACAGGTACACGGATAAGCAATACCGACTCTAAGACACTCCAAACTCACTCTAAGCACACCAACAAACTGGCAACGACTGCTGGGGGTGTATACCTAATATAGGACCAGTGCCCGGCAATAAGTCAATTACCGGGACACTGACCCTTTAAATCTAGACCAGCCATCGCGCGCGCTAGGGGGCGGGCATGTGCACGACGGCCGGGGCGGACAGGAGCAGCGTGCACTGGAGCGGGGCCAGGTAAGTGAGCCAGCGTGGGGACGAGAGTGGCCGCGGGTGACCGCGATGCCCGCGCTTAAGACCCAGCAGGCAGGGGAACGGCCGCCGGGGCAGCGGCGCCCGGGGCCGCCATGACAACCGGAGAGGTAGAGATGGGTGTCATCAGCATACAGGTGGTAATGAAAGCCATGTGATGCTATGAGCTAACCAAGGCCAAGAGTGTAACGAGAGAATAGAAGTGGGACCAGGACTGACCCCTGGGGAACACCAACAGAGAGAGGGCGAGAGAAGGAGATGGTGCAAGAGTGAGAGGCACTGAATGTCCGATCAGAGAGGTATGAGGAGATACAGGAAAGGGCCAAGTCCGTGATGCCGAGGGAGGAGAGGATTTGTAGCAGGAGGGAATGATCAACAGTGTGGGGTCGAAGACAGATTGGAGTGGGTCAAGGAGAGAGTTGGAGGAGAGGTGGGAGGACAGTTGAAGATAGACGTTGGCTTACATTATTCCCAAATTGTGACACAATTTCGATGCATGGTGTAATACGCTAAACCATGCTCATTTGCATTTTTTACATCATGTGGACAGGTAAGAGGTGTCAAATAAGTTTAATGTTGACCCATTATGTCCTGGAAGAGGATTTCTGCAGGCTCATGTGGGCATGGCAAGCCGCATAGTGGTTACTCCACGCTGAGGAGATGGCACAGCAAGAAAAATGTACAGTCAGTATAAGACTGGAGTTTCCACCAAATGGTAATCTGCTGGGCCAGTCCTGTGCACAGTCAGTCGTTTAAATGCAGAGTGCACAATGGCTTAAGTTAGTTGAGGCACTAAAGGTTGCCAGTTACAAGTAACATACACATATATGGTTTTCACTTAGAGGCATATACCTTAAATAACAGTTGCGATAAACTGTTCTGTTGTGGCAAAACTCTGACTATCTAACTCCGTCATTGTTCCTTCAATCAGAGGTTCATAAGCCACACAGTCTTGGTGTAAGATCTTCACCAAGGGCATACAAATGTTTAGTCTCTCTCTTACTAGCAAACCACGCTTTCAGGTTTCTATCACTGTGTATGTAATTTGACTGGATACAATTTTTTCCATCTTTTTTAAGGGAAGATGTGACAGAGACACCTATTACAACCTCTGAGACAGATTTGAACTTAACCTTAGAAAACTTAAAGGATCTGCTGCTAATATCTTGATGCCAGATACCACAGGACACCTTAGAGGGTTTGTGGATCCCATGCCTCAGAGAGACCTACGCACTATTAGACTGTTGATTTTAATTTTATGGTTTTCACCCCCGCTATTCTTTTGGGAAAGCATTTGGTGGGTACGATTGGAACCTATGTCATAAACTAATTAATTAATGAAATTATTGTGTTAAATGCTTATAGGTTAAGTTGAGTATATAACATTGGAAAATATGAAATTACCCATGTTACCCATTAGACCAGATGTGTATGGTCTGCTGATGGTAATTTAGGGCAAACACATGTACTTTGAAATTCTCCAAGCTTTTCTGTTTTGTTTTGGACTGATTTAGTGCATTGAGAAGATAAGTTGAAGATTTTTCAAAAACAATTATAGCCTCTAAAACAAATAATTCATCCAGAATATCAGGTTAATATCATGTCAAATATTTTGATTGGTTTGTGTCTTCAAACATCCAATTCAACTGTTTGACTATAAGACATCCTTGGTTAATTCCATCTAACATTTATCACTAATTAAATAGACATGCTTGGTTATTGTTATAGGAACAACAATGCAGCATAGTGTGCTGAGGTAAGATGGCCAAGTGTAGTATGATTAATCCCATGCTCCTGATGCTGGGAATTTGGGAAATGCTGAACTAGTCAATGTTCCAAGCTTTTAGCAACTCCCAGGGGTGCTAGATAAGCGATATTCACAATTGTACACTAAATTGCATCATCCAACATTATTTCTCTCATATAGACGGCAAACATATTAATAGTTGTACTGTAAAATTAAATACTGTTAAAATATTCTGCTTTAAAAGAGGATAATGAACATATTTGTGGGCTTTATTTTTTGTACAGTAGAATATACATTAATCATTGTGATTTCAAGTTTAGATCAAACCATATCATATACTTGAACCTCCATATACAGTGGAAATATTCTTTAGCAGACTTCCGGTAGGTTTCATGCATATGAGTTGTACATAGTCATAGTACGGCAATCATAGCAGTCTATTGGGCCGAAAAAACTATGACTCCTATAGAATAAAAAATAGGACATGCTCCTTTGGTTGACATAGGCACCAAATGACCACAATGTATTCCTTGTGCACAAGCCCTAAAAGGCGTAAGGAGTATGTAGGGTTAATACAAAAAAGTACAATGGTGCTTAAAAGTTTGTGTCCTCCAAATTTTCTACATTTATATATACATTTGCTCTTAAACTGTATGAGATTTTCACTCAAGTAGATTAAGAACCAAATCAAACTAATGAGTCAAAAATATTAGACTTGGTCATTTATTTTTTGTATTGAGGAAAATGATCCAATATCACATTATTTGTAAGTATCGAACCTTTGGGTTAGCAGATAAATTAATGGTAACATTTAAATAAAATATTTTAAATCAGTGACAATCAGATGTGAGTAAGTAACCTGTTATATTTAGGTTACGTTCACACATAGCATTTTAAAACACGTGTCCTTTTTTTACTTGAAACCACATTTCACCTATTAATTAGAAAACCTTTATTCAGAAAAACAAATGCAGCGACACTTGCAACAGCGCAAGCACAACCCAGCCTTAAAGAACAGGGATCTATCAGGATAGGTTCACCTGATGTGTTTTTCAACTGCATCAAAATGCAATGCGAGCAATTAAAAAAAAAATGTGTATTTTAGTTACCCAAATTGCTCCTGTGTTCAAAATCAGAGCAAATTACAAAAGCATTTGTGTTAAAAAAGTATAACTACATGCATTTTTGATGCAGCTGAGAAATGCATGTAGTAACGCACCCTGTAAACTCAGCCTCAAAGTCTGATTTTCACAACACATGTTTGTATAAGTGTATCATGGCATAAACAAAGCAGATTTCTGAAGACCTTCAAAAGTGAATTGTTGATGCTCATCAGGCTGGAAAAGATTACAAAAATAAACAGTTAGGACTCAACTAATCCACAATCAGACAGATTGTATACAAACTGTGGAAATTCAAGACCATTACTATTCTCCCCAGGAGTGGTTGACCAACAAAGATCACAACAAGAAAAAAGGTATATAATAGTCTGTACAGTCACAAAGAAGCCCAAGGTAAACTTTAAGCAACTAAAGGATTAACATTAGTTTGTTACTATTTATTGTGTCCACCATCAGGGGGGCACTAACCAATAATGATGTATGTGGCAGGATTGCAAGGAGAAAGCTGCTTCTTTCCAAAATGAACATTTCTGCCTTTCTGCAGTTTACCAAAGATGACCTGGACAAGTCCGAAGGCTACTGGAACAATGTTTTGTGGAAGGGTGAGACCGAGATGTAGCTTTCTAGTTTAAGAAGTGTTATGTTTGGAGAATGAAGAACACTAAATTACAGTGTGAAAACCTCATGGTATCTGTCAAACACGATGGCAGTATCATGGTTAAGACCTGTTTTTCCCTCATCTGGGCCAAGTTGGTTTGCCATAGTTTATGTAATAATGAATTCTCAATTATACCAGCAAATACTAAAATAAAATAGAAAGACATCTGTCCAGGAGCTTAATATCAAGAGAACATGGGTCATGCAGCAGCCACACAAGTTGTTGCACCAAAGAATGGTTAAAGAAGAATAAAGTTAAAGTTTTGGAATGGCCAAGTCAAGGTCCAAACCTTAATCCAATAGAAGTGTGGCGGAAGGAACTAAAGTGAGCAGTTCATAGGAAGAAACTTACCAACATATGTAATAGACTTGAAGCTGTTTGTGCAAAGGAATAGACTTAAATTTGTGCAAGCCAACGTGCAGGACTAATTAACAATTATCAGAAATGTTTAGTTAAAGTTATAGTTGTATAAGGGGGTCAAACCAGTGCTTAAAACAAAGAGACCTAGACTTTTTTTCACTCACAAATATGTCATATGGGTTTATTTTCCTTTATTCATAAATAGCCAAGTCTAACATTTTTGACTCCTTTCAGTTGGTTTTCTTGCTCTTCTTTTAACACTTCTGTGAAAATCTGATGGCCTTTTAGGTCCCATTTATGCAGAACTATGAAACTTCTAAAGGGTTCACAAACTTATAAGCACAAGTGAATACACAATGGAAAACTAGCCAATTGACCTTTTTCTGAAAGGTATAAGATGAAAGCAATAACATGGGGCTCTCTATACATATTGTAATTCTAAGTAATTTTACATAGCATCTAGCTAGTTAATAATTTTTAGAATAAAAGACAAAGAATGCAGAAACATTAAAATGAAGAATAATTAAGTCTATAATTGATATTTCTGTGACATCTGGAATATTAGCTCTGAGACACTGTATATCAATCACCGAGTATCCCATGTTTGTGCAGACTACCATGTCAAATAGAAACGTGAAATGAGCGTGAAAACTTGAATCTCACAGATTTATCAGATAATGGGCAAATCTAAAAAACGGTTAAACAATAAAAACTCATATAATTAAAAATCCATTTTAAAATAGTCCTCTGGCAGTACACAGCCCATATAAAGTACTGGAAGGAAAAACAGGGTAAAAAATGCATAAAATAACCATACACATAAAAGAATATACAGGTTATAAATGTGCATACAAATAACTCTTTACTATCAGATGAACATATAAACACATAATTGATATACTGCATACGCATCCAAATAGTACCTAAAATGCCAAGTATGATTAAAGTACAATGGAAATATTCCAATAATGTGACATCTACATTAAACAGAAGATTCATGTGTTTACTGTTCACATATATCTTAGTGTTTGCAGTTTGCTGCCGTTTTTTTTTGCATTTGGAAGAGTTTAGACTTGACATATATAGCTCATATTAGTTAACAATTTTATTACCCACAATCACTAACAGATATAAAATAATTCCCAAAAGTCATCTTGTGCATAGAAATTAACTGTATAATCATACTTCAACTTTATTTCGGTGCATAAGGTTACAATAATGCTTACGTAACGTGCCCTTACAAGATTTAATTAAAACCTTGCAACGTTCTAACAGATTGACAACAACCTAATATCTTGAACTATACTTCTATCTCTCTTACAATTTACTCCTTTACTTGCTGCAAACTGGTTATTGACCCCATCACTCCACCAAATGACTTAATAACCGCAAACGTCTAAAGCCACTACTTTGTACTCCTCCTCCTACAACTACCAATTCTCTCTTCCCTTGGCATCATGGATATGGCCCTTTTCAGGTTCTACTAATGCCTCACCAATCGAACTCTTATGGTCTCATACTCTCACTCCACTTCCTCTTTTTGCCCTCTCTTTGTTGGTGTACTTCAGGGTTCAGTCTTAAAGGGGATGTATCGCTTCCTTACTTCGGCTCATTCACACTGCTCTGAGCTTCTCAACTCTGTGAATGCAGGGGCGTTTCTTCCCCTCCCAGCTGGATGACATCATCCCCCCTTCACTGCTGGCCTGAGACTCCCCCCCCCTCCCCTCTGAGTCCACATATCACTGTGTCTCTCCCTATCAGTCTTATTTATAAGAGCTGTATACATACCACAGGCTGCATTCAATCTAATCTGAGCACTGATCTCCTCTCACAGCTGGAGATGTATTACAGCTTTCTAAGAACAGCACAGATCTGCGTGTATGCAGGAGAGTTAGGCACAGGGTAAAAACTGTCATGTTTTCTCATTGTACAATCTGCTGAAGTCTGTTTCTGCTAGGTATGGAGACAGAAAAATGCTACGACCCCTAACTCTGAGTCATTCTGTACAGCCCGTGAATCAACCCAGGGACTGTACAGAATGTAAATGAGCTCTCAGCTAGTGAAATGCAAGGAGGAGGGATTAGACCCACACTGGATATCAGTGTAAATAAAACACAAGATAAGGGACACTGTGAGAACAAGGCAGCTTTGCTAATGACATCCAATTGCAAAGTTGCTTGTTTTCACTGTACCCTTATTCTGAAGACCATTTAATGAAACGATAACACCCCTTTACGCCCTTTACTCTTCTCTATCTATAATCTTGGCCTGGGTTAACTCATGGCATCTTATGGCATTTGGTATCACTTCTATACTGACAACTTAAATTTATATCTCCATCCTTTGCTTTCTAGGATGACAGAATGTTTATCCTCCATATCCACCTCTCCTCCCATTTTCTAAAACTCAACATGTAGAAAACTGAGTTCATCATCTTTCCTCCATCCCACTCAACCCCCTTACCAGAGCTCTCTGTCACGGTCAATGGCTCAATGCTTTAATAAGTCCCACAAGTCCGCTACCTTGGGATAGCCTTCAAGTATGCCCCGTTTTTCAAACTTCAAATGTAAGCTCTTACCACCGACTGTTGTCTCCACCTGAAAAAAATTCTCAAATCCACTCTTTTCTTAATTTTGACTCTAGAAACGTGCCTCTTCTTGCCCTTGTTAGCTCCTGCCTAGACTACTTTGACATCCTTTTCTGTGACCTCCCATCTAACATTTTTGCTCTCTTATAATCCATCCTCAATTCTGATGCCTAATCAATCCACCACTATCCTTGCTGCTTACTTACTGCTCCCCTCAAAATTCAGTTGAAACTATTAACCATAACATACTCTATAAAGCCCTTCATAAACTGCCTCCCCATATATCTCTGCCTTAATCTCTGAATATATCATCTCATGTAATCACCAAACCATACACTACCTTCTTTTCCTGTGCATCCCCCTTATTCTGGAATTCCCTACCTCAACACATCAAGCTCTTGTCTACTTTCAAAAGTAAGCTGCAAACCCATATCTTCAGCACAGCCTATAGTTTACAACCTACAATAACCCTGCTGCCATTGTACTACCATCCAAACATGTCTATCCCTCATTTTCTCTCTTGCAGATTGTAAGCCCTCGCAGGCAAGGTTCTCTCTCCCTCTGGACCAGTTGTTAATTATTTACTGGTATTATTGTATTTGTTTCAGTATTATGTTATGTATTTAAAATCCTTTTGAATGTACTGCACCCTGGAATTGATGGAGCATTAAAATAAATAATAATGGTATTAATTCTTAAGAGCTAGATATGCTAGGATTTCCAAGGTGCATTTTCTTTTACAAAAGTTATATCTAAAGTCTAAATATCATGTATAACTAGGCATACAGGGAGACATGTATGGAACTAGGCGGATCAAAGTGCATTTTCTCGTCTTTTTTCAGTGTATAATGTGCCTGAATGTATGTATGAAAGTGTTTTTTGTGTGTTCATTAATGGTGTCTAAAGTTCATTGCACCTCGTCAGTTTGTTTGGCGCATTATGGAACTTAGGCGCATTAGTATTGCACCAAACATGTATAAAGGCTATAGATGAAAAGTCATTAGAATAGCATGTCAGTGAATAGAAACTACTGTACTGATCTTGTGTGGTGGACCGCAGGTCCCAGCAAAACCTATGGTGTGCTGTCTCTTGTTATATGTAGAATAAAGGTGAGAGCAGCAAAAATACATTTCAAATTTAATGTGGTAAAAATGAAAAAATGTAAAAATTTGAATAACATCCTCAGTGGGTTATTTAGAGGGGTTGTCTCATTACAAAGATTGCTTTTTTATGTTAAAGATCTTGCAAAAATCACTTTGCAATATATGTCCATTAACAGTAGCCTACCTATTCTGAGATATCCCCTCTTATATGGGCTGCATCAGCTCCTCAGGTCGCTATAGCTACAGACCTGTTCAATCTCTCATTATAGGCTGCCAGCGCTGGTCACTATAGCTACAGACCTGGCTTCTACTGCAGCTTAGTAAAAGCCAGTAAACATCCCTCTGAATTCAAAATGAAACCAAGAAAACAGGAATGAGGTACTATGACTCAATGTAGTGAGACAACCCCTTTAATGTAAAATTAGTTTTAGGTTCTATTAATTTTAAATACATTTTATAGGAGATATTTTAATATTTTTGGGATATTATATATTTTTCAATTAATTTTATAGGATACATTTTTTTATTAAATTTAAATAATTTAATTTTATAGAGTATGATAATTATCATAAATTACTTTTTATTATTGTACTGGTGTAAGTTGAGAAATATTGGACATTTTTGCCCCTTACAGCAAATCTAGCTCCACTTCGACTCCTCAGGCTCAGACAGACCACATTGAGATAGGTCTGCCTGTCGGAACAGTAATGTGCCTAGTTTTGCCGAACCACATTCATATATGTGTCTAATATTACGAGTGTGGTGCGCCCAGAACGTCCCCTAATGTTAGGTACATTAAAAAGTGTCGAGTCTTACGAACAATGCACCTAACACATTCATTAGGCGTATTAGACATCGTAGGCTGCTCACTTATGCGCATTTTATGCCAGAAAAGGGTGAAAAACCCGATCATACATGTCTCCCATAGTGTTATCTCAATTTAACGTATGTAATATCAATGAGTACTGTAATATTTATTACAAGTATACCTTTTCTTCTTAAGTGGCAGATGGCAAGTGCTACGCCTGTGACCCATCGTGTCAAAGTTGTTTTGGCCCACAAGCACAAGACTGCTTCTCCTGCCACTCTGGTATTGTACATGTATCTTCTTTATTCTGTCATAAAACAGTAATGGCATGTGCCAAATTTATTGTGTGTTCTAGACAACTTTCATATCTATCTTGAAAAAATTATAAAATCAAACAATTTTTTTCAAGATGTGCAACATTTCAAATCTTGAATTTTAGCAACTGTATGTACCTAGCAAACTGCAAAACATTTTTCATGCCATGTACACTCATTCTGATAACCTGGATATATTTAATATATTCAAAAAAACAAAGTCCAGCTCACTTGTGGAGAGATTAGTGCCATTTTATGTTTCCTCTGAGATACACATAGGTATATATATATATATATATATATATATATATATATATATATATATATATATATATATATATATATATAAACCGATCAGAAGCTTCCAAAGACATGACATCATCATATGGGTTGTCCCACATAGTTTAAAGACATAGTAGTCCTAGTGTATGTAAACTTTTAACTTTGCAGAAAGTAATAAAAATGGCTTAAAAATTCCTCTCATTATTCTGGCATTTGGCAAATATAAATAATTTCGGTAATCCTAGTTGACCTAAAATAAGTAAGGTCTATTCTGATTTCATGTGAGGTTTGCCAAATGCCAGAATAATGAGAGAGATCATTTTGAAAGGCACTTTCTGCAAAGTCAAAAGTTTACATACACTAGGATTACTATGCCTTTAAACAATTTGGGACAGGCCATATGATGATGTCATGTCTTTGGAAGTTTCTGATACATTTATTGCTAACATCAGAGTTAATTAGAGACACACCCGTGGATGTATTTTTTACACACATCAGAAACACACTGCTTCTGTGTGTAACATCATGGGAAAGTCTAAAGAAATCAGCCAATATATCAGGAAGAGAATTGTGGACTTGTACAAGTCTGGTTCAGCCTTGGGTGCAATTTACAGATACCTGAAGGTGCCTTGTTCATCTGTGCAAACAATTATATGCAAGTACAGACAAGATGGGAATGTCCAGCCATCATACCGCTCAGGAAGGAGATGGGTTCTGTGTCTCAGAGATGAATGTGCTTTGGTCTGATATGTGCATATCAGCCCAAGAACAAAAGCAAGAGACCTTGTGAAGATGCTGGCGGAAGCTGGTAAGATTGTGTCATTATCCACAGTGAAACGAGTACTGTATCAACATGGGCTGAAAGGTCAACCTATCAGGAAGAAGCCATTACGCCAAACAAAAAATATAAAAGCCAGATTAATGTTTGCAAATACACACAGGAACAAAGACCTACATTTTTGGAGAGATGTCCTGTGGTTTGACGAAACTAACGAACAACGCAGGAGAGACTGGTGCACTTCACAAAATAGATGGCATGAGAAAAGAAGATTTTGTGGCAATACTGAAGCAACCTCTCAAGACATCAGCCAAGGTGCTAAAGCTGTTTTGGAGTGGCCATCACAAGCCCTGATCTCAATCCTATTGAAAATGTTTAGGCAAAGCTGAAAAGGCAGGGCAAGCTACAAATATGGCTCAGTTACACCAGTTCTGTCAGGAGGAATGGGCCAAAATGCCTACCAACTATTGTGAGAAGCCTTTGGAAGGATATCAGTTTAAGGGCAATGCTACCTAACACTAATGAAATAATACGTAAACTTTTGTCTTTGCAGAAAGTAATAAAAATGCCTTAAAAAAAATTCTCTCTCTCATTATTATGGCATTTGGCAAATATAAATAATCTTGGTAATCCTAATTGACCTAAACAGGTAAGGTTTATTTATTTCATGCCAGATAGTGAGAAAAACATGCACATGTGTCTTTTTATGCAGTGTATGTAAACTTCTGGTATCAACTGTGTGTGTTGTGTATTATAATATATAATATATATAATTATATATATATTATTATATTATATATATATATATATTTTTTTTTTTATTTTTTTTTTTTTTTTTTATTTGTGGCACAAAGTAAGCCAACTAATAGAATGTTCAAACTTAGGCTAGACAGTACCTTTACATTTTCTAAGTATTAGACGTTTTTGATCTGCCTCAATGTATGTAAAATCTGCAGCTGTGGATTATGCAGCAGATCTGCAGCGATACCTCAGAAACCCGCAACCAATGTGTATTTATTGCTGATTTTGATTCTCTTTGGTGGCAACAGGAAAATTCAGCAATTAATCAATAACAAAACAAATTGACATGCTGAGGATTTAAAATCCACATGTCCATTTACATGCAGATTGAGTGTGGATTTGTTAAAATCTTGTCTAAATTACGCAGATCAGCAGCACTTTCCCAATGTTCATAGATTCTCTTATTGTAAGATTGTGGTAATATCCTTTACGTCTACTACTTCTGTATACATTAGGATCAAAAAATCATTTTCCACTTTAAATCTTAACCTACATTCTTGGCCTTTTTGCATAGTATGCGTGCACAATAAGAGTAATTCTAAATGACATCATTAATCAGAATCGCCCTATGCAGTGTGACCTTGATGAATAACACATGCATCACATGTATTCTAGGTTATTACCTGGATGTGGAAAATCAATGTGTGCCAAGCTGTCCACAGGGATTCTTTGGTGATCCATTCACTCAGACGTGTGAAAAGTGTTCATTGACCTGTGAAAGTTGTGCAGGTAGCAGTGAAAACTGCCTCAAGTGCAATACAAAAGAGCAAAACTTGTTCCTTCATGAAGGACACTGTCTTTCCCACTGTCCAGAGTAAGTAGTAGTGGGGTGAGAAAAGAAATAAAGACTTGCATTTATAATATTGATGTTTAAATACAGCATATATAATTAATACTTCTATGTAGGTATGTCAATCAATCATGTACTAATGAAAAAAATTATAAAAATGAAAAAGACATGCTATCAACTATAAGTGAAGGAGTTCTTTACTGTCACCTGTTGGTCATATTTGGTACTGCTGTTTTTATACATTGTGTTTAAAACATACTAGACGATTATGAAACTATTATCGTTTATCACTAATATGTTTATTAAAATTAATATGCAATGTAGGGTTTCATGGTAATAAGAAGTTCGCCAGATGCAGGTTGGGGCCAGCACTGTCCTCATACATAAGCACACTGGGCAATTGCCCAAGGCCCATGATCATAAAGTGCCCCATGCTAATCTATGCTCAAACTAGTCTTTAACAATAATTCTGTGTTCACCCACCTCAACATAAAGGTCTCTCGCTAACTTGATAGAAGACAAAGTACCAACGAGGGTAGACATGCTCGTGTTCATGGGAAAATCAGCAATCTGACCATGGAAAGGTCTGCACCTGTATAGAGTCATTCGAGCAGGAGACTTTCTTGAAGACGACATATTTTGTTGAGAATGAGACAATTGATGACAACAGATGTAACACAAAAAGATTTGTAAAAAAAATAATGAGCGATAAGACTAAATTTTTTGGAGGTTGTACGTATTCAGCAATTTTCCTAAAGAAGTAATACAGAATAATTTAAATGAAAAAGCTTGACTCATCATGACGACCCATGTCCAAGTGCCCTGGACATTAGTGGCGACAGGCATGAAATTTGTTGTGTTAACGCCAAATTTCACCTGCATAATAATGGCATTGAATGCGCCTGATTTATGAACCCGCTCTACGAGAGCTATGAAGTACCGTAATTGTAGGGTGCATGTCTGGCGTATTGAAGCGCAAATACACTGCAAAATGAGCCCCACAATTACGCCGTGTGAACATACCCTTACAGTCCAGTAAAAAATCCTGACCATAAAATTGGGTTAGGTTTACAGTTAGGCCCCGTTCACACGGCTTATTCCTGACGGATTTGTGCGCTGTATTGAGCGCACAAATCCGTCGGGAATAAGGGGCGGGATGGGGGCGGGGCTGGAGCGCGGCCGGGGCGCCGCTCCCGGCCCCATTGACACTGCATTGTTTACGGCGCATCCGCGCCGTAAATAATGTGCATGTCACTTTCTCCCCCCGCGGCGGTTTTGCCGAGCGGGGATGAGCGACGGAATCCACTGTTCTCTATGAGAGCAGTGGAGTACCGTACGGACTCCGACTGATTGGCGCCGTATTGAAGCGCAATTCCGGCGCGGAATACGGCGCCAATCCGTCGGCAAATAAGCCGTGTGAACGGGGCCTTAGGATTAGGGACTGCCATGTGTTTAACCCCTTAAGGAACCGACGTTTTTTTTTGTTGACACGTTCGTTTTTCCCTCCTCACCTTCCCAGAGCCATAACTTTTTTTTTTTCCACCTACATAGATACATGAGGGCTTTTATTTTGTGGGACAAGATGTACTTTCTAATGGTGTTATTCACTATACTACAGAATATACTGGGAAACCGCAAAAAAATTCCAAGTGGGACAAATTGTGAAAAAACCCCCTATTTTTACCATGTTTGCGGGGGTTTTGCTTTTACGGCGTTCAATATTTGGTCCAATACAATGTGTTATCTGTATTCTACAGGTTGATACGCATCCAAACATGTAGGGTTTCCGTTATGTTTTGGTACCGTAAAAAAAATTCCAAACTTATTCTATTTATGAAATTTGCGGCGGCAGGTTGTGCAACCAATAACTTTTTTGTAATAACACCTATGAACGTCAGTGATGGTGCATTTTTTGCGGGCTGAAGTGTACTTTTTATCGCTAGCAGTTTGGATTTCATGAGACTTTTTTCATCACTTTTATTCCATTTTTTAAGTGACATAAAATGACCAAAAAACACAATTTTGGCATTTTGGAACTTGTTTTCTTCTACGGTGTTCAGCGCACGGGATAAATGATGTTATATTTTTATAGAGCGGACTTTTTCGGACGTGGCGATACCAAATATGTATAACTCTTTTTTATTATTTTATTGTTTTTATTTGTAAAATGGGGAAAGGGGGGTGATTTGAACTTTTAATACTTTTTTTTGCACTGTAAAACTTTATTATTTTTTTTTTTTACATTAACATTGAGGCCACCTATGGTGCTTGACCACTAGGTGGCGCGATTGTCAATACAGTCTAATGCATTACATAGGCAATGCATTAGACTGTACCAAGATGACGGTTTCTCCACTTCCTGTCTGCGGACGGAAGTGGGGCAAACCAGGACATGGAAGTGACAGGAGACTTCCCAAGGCTCCCCACGGCCATGTCCTGGGGTCGTATCGTTGCAGCTATGCTGCGACGGTGCCGATCACTCTCAAGATCGGTGCGGGGCACCGATCTTAATTCATTCAGACGCCGCGGCCATCTTTGCTGCGGTGTCTGACGGGTTAACCAGCGCGGGGGCTGGTGAAGCTGCCGATTCACGCTGTAACGGCCAGGTGTTAGCGACGAATAGCCGCTAACAGCTGGCGGCAGTGTGGGGGGGTTACGGAGCGATCCCCCTGCAAAGCCCCTTATGGACCCTGGAACGTACTCACATGTCCAGGGTTCTTAAGGGGTTAAGGCCTTATCCTGTTTCCACAAAAATAAGACAGTGTCTTTATATTAATTTTTGTTCCTAATTTTTGTTCCATGAACAAGAATTCACATTTAGGGCGACACGTATGAATCTCGAAACGTCGGGGCACATGTTTTCGCCAGTTTTCCAGCGAAATTTGCGCCTGATTTATGTCGGCGCTGGGGTGTGGTCATACATGCGGTGTAAAGTCCGCCGCGCCTCATCAGTGTGTGAGGCACAGTACGGGACTTAGGCGCAGTGCGGGACTGCGTCTAAAATTCGCCGCCCGATGTAGTGCGCTCATACATGCCGTGTAAAGTCCACCGCGCCTCGCCAATGTGTGGGGCGCAGTGTGGGGACTTAGGCGCAGTGCAGGACTGCGCCGAACATGTATGCAGATTCGAGACAGGCTGGAAAACAGCGAGAAATCATTAAAGATGTCAGTGCGGAATATGAATAAAAAAATCGCCATTATTAGGTGTAAAACATTCTCTGAAAAAGAGCTCAAACCTACTAAAAAAATACATAAATAAAATCACTTTCCAAAAATCAAGAACGGCGCTACATCGGGAATTTGGATATTGGAAATTGCCGGGAATACAGTAATTCAAATTCTGTAAGCTATTCTCATTGGTCGGCAGAAACCAGCCAATCAGAATAGGAGTGACAGTGACCCATTATAACTATGGAGAAGTATGGAGCAATCAAAATCAAAGAGGGACAGCTCAAAATACAGTAAAAATGCAGAAAAGAGTGATTTTTTGGGGTAGGGGGGCCCTTGGCAACCCGGGCCCAAATTCGTAATAGGAGCGACGGGACCCTTTAAACCTTATGGAGAATTTTTGGGCCAATTTCAAAATCAAAGGCGGGACATTTCCAAAATAAAAAGTAAAAAAGCAAAAAAATTTGTTTGGGTTTGGGAGCTAGCGGGGTTGGGTTTTCCCGGGCCCAAAAACCCAGAGCGTGAGCAAATTTTGCCCATTAAAGTTAGGGGAAAATTTTTGGGGAATGAAATTCATCTTAATTTGCTTACGGCGGGAAGTATGTTTAAAAAAATCTTTTTTATTAGGTGAAAAATTATTTTTAAAAAAAGGGAGCTAAAAACGGTCTAAAAACCCTAAAATAAATTTCAAAATCCCCTAAAAACGGGGGTTTGGCCTCTGAGCCCGGCGTACAAAAAGGAAATTTGGGTTTTAGGGGTTTTGGGGGGAAAAACAGAAATTAAAATTTTTTAAAGGGCCCTTTCTAAATTGGTGGGCCCAGAAAAAACCCAATTTTCAAAATTGGAGGGGACGTGACCTTTATAAGTATGGGAAAGTAGGGCCCAAAATCAAATGAAAAGGGCGGACAGTTCAAAAAATACCGGTTTAAAAAGGGCAGAAAAGAGTGATTGGTTAAAAGCACCACGGGGGGGTTAGGGAATCCCCCAAATTTCATTTTTTTAGTGGTCTATTTGAATGGAGAAAAAAGACCCGCGATAGGGGGGCCCCCTAAAAGTTTTTATGTTTATGGGAAATATTTTGGACTGTGTTTGGGTTTGGGGGAAAAAGAGGGGCTTTTCCACCCTTACCCAACCAGCGGGACTGAGCTACCTTTCATGGGAGTTTTAGGGGGAAAAAAAATTTGCGGGCGGAGTTTTTTGGGTTTTGTGATTGGAAATTTTTAAAAGGGGGCCGCGGTTAGGGACCAAGGGGGAGACGAGCGGCGGCTTTGGGGGGGTTTTTTTTAATGCAATTGAAAAAAAACCTTGTAAAATCCCCAAAATTAAAATTGATAATATCCGAGGTTTTTCCATTTTAAATTTGGGGCTGCCGGGATTTAACTAGAGGTGCTGGGGGGGGAATTTATGTCTTTTATCCCGGGGGCAGCATTTGACCCTTAAGTATAGTTTTTTTATCTAATTTTGAAGAAAATTTGTGTTGTGTTATATGCGTTGTTTTATAGGGTTTTCCTTTGCCCCCACAGTGAGGGGAAAAATTTTTTGAACCCCCTGATGAACCCTGAATTTTTTGGGGGAAAAACAGCGTCGGGATAGCGGGGATTTAAAGGGTTTATACACCTTGTAGTGTAATTGTCTGTCTTTTAAGGGGAAAAGCCAGCCTTCTTTTTTGGGGCGTTTTTTACTCCACTGGCGGGATGTGCCTTTTATCCCTGCCCTTCTTCTAGGTATGTAGTGGAAATGCATAGGGGTTTAATATTAATATTTTTTAAAAAAGATAAGTAAATAGTTATGTTTTAACAGGGATTTTTTTTGCATAGATTTTTGGATAAATCCTTGTTATAAGAAATTTTTGTTTTGTTGACCGACTGTATATAAAATGAAAAAAAATTTGGGGGAAACAAAAAAAAATTTTAATTTTTAAAATTTTTAATTTTTTTTCTTTATTTTCGTTAAAACCCTTAGGGGGATCCCTTGGCAACCCCGAAAATAAAGAAAAAAAAAATTTAAATTTTATTGAATTAATTTTTTTTTTTTCGGTTACCCCATTTTATTTTTTAAAATTTTTATTTACAGATCGGTACAACTTCGGGAAAGTAATTTCATTTGATTTCTCCCTGAAACCAAGTTTTTTATTATTTTGGGGGGGGGCAATTTTAAAAGGGAAAACCTTTGGGGAGTCGCTCGCTCCCCCCAAATTGGTCCAAATAACTGCGCCTTTTAAAAATTTTTAATTTTAAAAGGTGTAAATTTAAGGGGGTGTAAGCTTGCATCCCCTTTTTTGGCCCATCTTGGCCCAGCTTTGGGGCTCATTTTCACAGGCCCCCAAAAGGCGTAAAAATCGGTTTTGGGGCACATCCAATTTTAAGGGCATTTCCAAATGCGGGTTTTTTAGTTTAAACTGGCCCCTTCAACCAGTTTTATTGAGGCAAGGGGGGTAGGTTACAGAAATAACAGAAAAATTTTAAAAAAACCCTTTTTTCGGCCGTTTGGCCCCATTTCACTAAACTTTTTAAAAAGAGTCCCTCTTTTCCATAAAGGAGGAACCTAACGTCCCTTTTAAAAACCAAAAACTCTCCCCCAGTTCCGGGGGTTTCCCGGCTTCTTTCAAGCCTCGGGGGGGCCAGAGCCTCCCCCATTTGCTCTTTGTTGTTACCACCCTTTTCCAACCACCCCCGTACCCCTTAAGAAATTTTAAATTCCAAACTATATAATTTATTAAAATTTTCACTCATTTTTGGGGGAAAATTTGGGCATTGCCTATAATTTTCAGTCCCGATTTAAACAGAACATTTTTAAAGGATTCGCGGGCCCTGTTACCCAAACCGTGTTAAATTCCTCACATTCTTAAACTTTGTTTTAAAAAAACCCTTCCATTGTATACCCCCAAAAATCAAACCCCTTTTTAAAAGAAAAACTCTTCCCTCCAATTCCCCCAGCTCTAGAAGGTAAAAAAGGGAAAGGGGCACAGGCGTTTTTTTTGCATTATTATTTTTTTAAAATTTAAAAAATTAAATTTTTTTTTAAAAATGCCCAAAAAATTTAAAACCATTTTCCACTTTCTTTCCGACTTCTACCTTTTGGAAAAAAAAAAAATTTAATTTTGGGGTTTTTTGGGAAAACCACCCCAGATTTTTCTTGGGGCCTCAAAACCCCTTTTTATTTTAAAAAACCCCGGTTTAAAAACTTGCCACAGTACGCCCTTTTCAATACCCCGTTTTAACAAAAAAATAAGGGCCCTTCATTAAAATTTATTTTGTTTTCCAAATTTTTGGGGACAATTTCTTCCGGGATTTCTCAAACCGTTGGTTCCAATACCAAAAACTGTTTCATTTTACCCAAATTAAAAAACCCCAGGGTTGTTTTTTAAAAAAAACCCCTTAATTTTTTACTTTAGAAAATTTTCAGGGGGCGAATTCCCCCCAAATAATTTCACTTTTTTCCCAAACAACCATAAAATTTAAAACAAAATCTACCTACACTTTTTTTCCCAAAAAGGGGAAATTTTCTTTGAAAAGGAAAAACCAAAATTTTTAAAAATAAGAAATAATATCCCAAAATTCAAAAAAAAACCCTATTTTTGAAAAAAAAAACCCAAAAAGTTTGTTTTTGGTCTTCCCGTTGTTCTCTATATTGGTATTTTTTTACACAAACAATTTCGGGTTACCATTTAATTGTAATTTGGGGGTTAAGTTGAAATTTTTTGCAAAAACCCTTGGTGTCTATAAGGCAGTTAAATCTGGGGTCCCCCAGTGGGTTTCCCCTAATCCGGGGGCTTAAATAATTTTAATGTAATCCCCGGGGTAGGTGAAATTTTAAATTTTCTATTTGGTATGTGTTAAAATTTTAAGAAAATTTTTGGGGGTTTTTAAGTGACTATTAAACGGGACGGTTAGGGTTGGAAAAATAATCCTTAAAACCCGGGTACATTTTAAAACTAATTTTCGGGGTTTTTTGTTTTAATGAAATTTTTTCTGGGGGTTTTTTAAAATGAAGGAAATTTTGCCCAACCCTTGAAGGTAAGGGGGTTTAAAAATTTGGGGGGATCTCCGGGGTAATTATGTGTAATGTAACCCCTTTGGGGTAAAGGTGTTTAAAGTCATTTAATTTTCCTGAGGTTGTGGGTTTTAAACTCTGGGGTTTTTTGGTGTTTTGTAATCTCTGGGGGTACGGGTGATTTAATTTTAACCCTCTAAAAGGTCCCCCAGAAAATTTAATGTAATTCATTTTTCTAGGGTTTAGTGTGTAAATAAAAATACATTTTTGGGGGGCCCCAAGGGAATTATTTTTTATTTCCCTTGAGTCCCCTTGGGGGGCCAAATTTAACTTTTTAAGGCGGAAGTTAGTTTAGGGGTTTAATTTTTTGGGGGGTTAACCATGTGTAAAAATAATTTTAAAATTTCGGGGTTATTGAAAGGGGCAATTAAAATTTAAACATTTTTGGGGCCAACCAGTAAAAATGTGACATAAGTGTTTAATTAATCGGTTTACGGGTAAGATTGGGTTTTTTTAAAATTTTCCCTTCTTTTTTGGTGTTTTATCCCAAAATTTAAGGGGGGGAAGGGGTTTTTTGGGGGGGTTTTGGGGAGGGGGTTTTTAAGCGAAAAATTTGCTGTTTTGGGGAAGGTTTTTTTTCCCCCCCCCTTTTGTTAAAAGGGGAAAATTAATGGGGGGGGCCTGGTTCAGTTTTTCCTTTTTCCCAAGGGGGCCCCTTGCTTTTTAAAAGCCCCTTTTTCGTCCCCCAAAAAAACTTTTTTGAACTTCAAGGGTTTTTAAAAGGTTTAAGAGAGCCACTTTTAATTAGGGATTGCAAAAATTTCCTTTTGCCCCTTAAGGACTATGCCTGGATGCTGGGGAGTCAAGCACCCCCTTTCAAAACCCCTTGCGGGGTTAGGAGGGTGCTTCAGCAGGGAGAGGAGAAAAGGGGAAAGGGGAGGGAAAGTAAAAGGGAAGGCGAGTAAAAAGGGGCGAGGGGGAAAAAATTGGTCCCCCCCACTTTTTGAACCAAATTTACCCCCCTTTGAACTTTATAAATTTCAAAAAAAAGGGGGCTCGCTTGCATTTTTTTTTCCCCTTTAAAATTCTTTGAGAAGGTAGCTCAGCCCACGGGTTTGGGGCTAAGCTGGAGAGCCCATTTCCCCAACCAATCCGACTAAAAATTTTTCCCCATAGAAGAATAACTTTTAGGGCGTTCTTCAAATGGGCCCCCCTTCCCTTTCCTTCGAAATAGACGCACTACTTATGTTTGGGGATTCATTTTCCCGCCTGGCTAAACCCCAATCAGCTCTTTTCGCCTTTTTTTATTTGTATTTTAAAATTCCCGCTTTTTTTGATTGGTCCATACTTTTTCCATACCCTTAAAAAGGGTTTTCCACTGTCGCCCCTTTTCCTGATTGTTTGGGGTTCTGCGACCAAGGGGAAGGGAAGAGTTTTAAACAATTTAAATTACTGAAATTTCCCCGGCCCAATTTTCTCTTTTTTCCCCAATTCCTGATTTTGCGCCAGTCTCGGCGAAAAATGCGTTGTTAGGGTTTTGATTGTTTTTGGGTTTTTAAAAAGGTTTCAGCTCTTTTTCGATAATTTTTTGGCACCAAAATAAAAATGTTTTTTTTTAATCATACCCCTCCCGAAACGGCGCTGAAAACCCCGGGTTTTTGTTTGCCCAAATCTCTCCATGGGGATTTTACAAGGGAAAAAACTAGTTTTCGCTCTCTTTTGGCCAAGATAGCCAAGCCCCCGTAGTTAAAATCCCAAATAGCTCTTTTCTGCATTTTTACAGTATTTTAAACTTTTCCCCCCTTTGAATTTGATTGGTCAAAAATTCTCATAGGTTAAAAAGGGGGGGCCCCTGTGGGCTTTTTCCTGTTTGGCGGGTTTTTCTCCCAAACCAAATGAGAATTTTCCCAAAAGATCAAAATTCCCTTGATTAGGCTGTTCTAGATTTTTGGAAAAGTGATTTTTTTCTTTTTTTAAGGTTTGAGCTCTTTTTCTGTTAATTTTTTTAAAACCTTTTTAAAGGGTTTTTTTTGGGGAATCTTACCCCATGCCCCCCGGACCCTGAGAGCCGAGTTTTTCTGTTGCGATCTTTTATTTTTTCCTCTAATGTTCCTTTTTGTTTCCCTTTCCCCTTTCCCCCGGAAATCATTTAGCCCAAAAAATCAAAAGGTCTGTCTGTCGGAGTCCCGGGGCGGGAAATTTGGCCTCACTTTGCCGAGCCGCGATCTTTCCTGCTCGGAGTTTTTGTGCGCCCCAGTCCCCCCCGGAAACCCCCCCACACCCCCCCCCAAATTGGGCACCCCCCTTCATGTGGGGGTGCATCGGGAAAGTGGCAAAACGCTGCACCCTAAATCGCACCCCTGGGTTTTGGGACGGGGTTTTTTCGAGCCGGGGTGGGCGCGGGATTCCGGATGCAAATCTGGGGCCCCCGGGCCCAAAATGTTCAAAACATGTCCCCCCTTAGGTTTTTGAACAAAAAAAATAAACCCATTTATTTTATTTTTTTGTAGTCATGTTATCACAAACTTTATTTTTGAAAACCAGCCAAACTCTAAATTTTCCATAAAGTTTTTCCTTTTGACTTTTCCTTTCATTTTAAATAAAATCTTTTTTGGTTTCATTTCCCAAATGTTCTTTTCAGGGAACATCATCATCACTCTAAAAAACCCGCTTTCATGGTAAATTTTTCTTTTTTGCCCCCCCTTTTTAAAAATTTTTTGGGCCCCAATCTTTTTCTTTGTCAAAGGCCCAATGAAATTTCCCTTTAAAATCAGCCCCATTGCCCCGGGTCCCTTTTCCCGTCCCAAGGGAAAGGACCTTTCTTTTGATCGGCAAACACAAATTTATGGCGGGGGGAAAGGGCTGCAGCAAAGACTTCCGTAGGACTTATTTTTCGGGGAAAAAGGCTTATTTTCTAAGCTTGAAAAAAAATTGCAGAAAGGTTTATTTTGGGGGAAAAAAAAACTTATTTTTTGCAAAAAATTTAGAAAAATTTAATCCAAATAAATTTGGGTTCTTTATGGGGAAACCCAAAAGCTAAAAAAAAGCATGTATGCAATGCTTGGAGACATTCATCATTTAAGACAGTCTCTGTTAGATGTTTTGAAAAAAAGGCCCTTTAAAATGATTTAGGCCTTAAAAAGGTTGTCCCTAGAAATATACACAGTTTTCCCAGTTTTCTTAAATTTTTTTTCCCCACCCCCAAAAGTTTTTTATTTGTTTTTTTGGAGAAAGTTTGATCAATTTTTTTTTCTTTTTTTTCGGGGGGTTTCTTTGAAAACATTGAAGGCTCATGTGAAACTTGTGAGGGTTCCTGCTGGACCTGTGAGGGGGGAATTTTGGAAAAACCCCCCCCCCCAAAAAAAAAAATTCCCCCCCCCCCCCCAAATTCCCCCCCCCCCCCCTTTGTTGGTGGCTTAAATTCGGGAAAAAAACCCCCCCCCCGCCCCCAAATAAAAAACCCCCCCCCCCCCACCCCCCCCCCCCCCCCCCATTTTTAACGGTTTCTTTGAGATTTACCCAAAGAGGGAAGGGGAGGACATCTGCAGGCACTGTACAGCCCATTGCACTGTTTGTGCAGATGGAAGAACCTGTCTTGGTATAACTTTACTATATGCTTTATACTTTTTTAATTTTTTTTTTTCCCTTACCTCTTTTCCCCGTGTCCCCTTTTTGCAGGGGGGTCTCACAAAGGAACCTTTTTTGGTTTTATGTCTATCGGAGTTGGGGTTTGATGCCCAAGTGGGTGTTTTGGATCCCTTTTGGGGTTTTTGTAAATCCTGTTTATAAAAGGTTTCCCTTTTAAACGGTGGTGTCCCAAGAAAAGTTGATAATAGAAAAGGTGTTTTCCCTTCTTTAAATTTAAAAAGGGAAAAATTTGAGAGGTTAGAAATCAGGTTTTTAAAAAGTTTGTTTTAGAGGAAAGTGTTAAAAATTTAATAAAATTTTATGTTAGTCCCTTTATAGATTGAAAACCCTGATGGGTTTTTTAATTTGCCTTTGGCAAAAAAAAGAAAATTTAAAACCCCTTTTGGATTGTCCCGGTTCGTGCCCAACAGCGAAATTTAAAAGGAAATTTTCCCCTGCTCTGTCGGGTGATCAGGACCCCGGTGACCCAAACGACCTGGGGAACGGCTGCCAGTTAAACCCTTGTAGATGGGCCCCCCCAGGGCTGTTCTTTATAAGAACCAGAAAATCAGGGCAGCCCGGTGCTGCCCTGGTCCCCCTGCCGTGTAAAAATTTAAACCCCCCTAGATTATAATGGATTAGCATTTTTGAACTTTTTTAAAATTTACATTAAATAATTTAAAAAAAAATGTAAAAACATTTATCCCCTTAATGGGTTTTTAAAAAAAACCTAATAAAAAAACAAAAAGTGTAGAAAAAAAAATTAAAAAAAAAATTTTTTTTTTTTTTTATAAAAAAAAAATGTGCCTACATTACACAAAAAAAAAAAAACCTAAAACAGGGTTGGATTTTCCACTTTGGCAAAAAAATAAAACATTAAAATTTAAATCTAAAAAGTTATTAGTGTGAAAGTGAAGGGGGTTTAAAAAAAATTTAAAAAAAAAATCATCAGAAATTTTATAAATAAAATTTAAAAACCTATTTCCCCAAAAAGTACAATTATCTTAAATTAAAAACAAGGTCTCATAAATTGCGTCATTGAAAAAAAATAAGAGTTTGATTTGTTGAAACACAAAAAGGGAAAAAAAACAAAAAAAAATTGTACTGGGGGTTTTAAATTTTACTTTTCAGTACTTTTTTTCAGCTCTAAAGTGCATAACAGTTCTTATGTAGAAAGAAAGTTTTCCCTCTCTAGTGCACCCTTTTGGTTGCGAAAACTGTAAGACAAAAACCCAAACCCCCTTTTTAGCCCTTTAAAATTTATGGGATGTTACCCAAATTCAGAGGACACCCAACATTTGGCCCGCCCCCCTTCATTTTTTATAAAAAAATAGGGATTTTAGTTGGGCTACTTGGGTGCCTTTAAAAGATTTTTTGGGGAAAGGTACAGATTCTCATTACACACATCTACCTGGTATGAAGTCCTAATGGCAATCCCTTTCAAAGAAAAAGTATGAAAATTTAACAAAATTTTTAAAAATTGATCCCTGCCTGCACAATTTATTGATTTTTTCGAAAACCTGAATCAGAACCTGCACTGATAACAGCTGTTTCCCTTAGGAGAAGTGGCATTGGCCATACTTTTTGGGTGAAGCGGTGACTATAT
This sequence comes from Phyllomedusa bahiana, assembly GCA_025379985.1. Taxonomy (NCBI): domain Eukaryota; kingdom Metazoa; phylum Chordata; class Amphibia; order Anura; family Hylidae; genus Phyllomedusa; species Phyllomedusa bahiana. The sequence continues at coordinate 29,356 of JAODAL010007743.1, read as the reverse complement.
AAGAAATGTAGTTGGGCTGTGTCAGCCAGACTGAGAAGCTACTTGTTAATGTTTCTCCACTCTGACTAGTGTAAAGGTCTAGAACAGGGGATCTCCACTATAATATGTGTTATAACAGGGCAAATGATGATTAAATTAATTTAGAAAAGTAATTATTATATTTCACAAAATACAAGGTTACTTTCTTATTTTATTTGTAGCCCCGTTTATGATAGGTTTCTGTCCACATTCTTTTCATTACATTTAACATATTATGGAGCCATACAATTGTTTCCTTTTGGCAAACACTAGATTTGAAATAGTTTGGTATTTTCTTTTTTTTGAAAAAAATTTTTATAGGAAATGGGAATTAAATTTAAAGGGACTTAGTAAAAAATGTTTACCTATACTCCTATTTATATTGCAGGTTTCCATTGGGCGTTTTATATTGGGGGAATATACTGTGATGGAATAAAAGAAGAATAAAACCCAACCCTTACACTGTAATATTGTTAAAGTTATGTTTGCACAGAGGAATTTTGTCACCTCTTTGTCGTACCATTATGGTTTGGTTTCATTCATCTGTTGCCTCAGTGTTGTTGCTATACAAGCTGCACATGCTTTGATGTAACAAGACTAATTGTGAAAAAGTAAAGGGGTAATAATTTAATAAAGTAACAGTCTTTTTGCAAGGTAAAAATATGTGGAGCATGTAGCTTTGTTTCTTCTTCCATCATACATCTCCAACGTTAACTAATATAAATTGTGGTGTCTTAAGATAAATGAACATTCTCAGAGGCGTGGGTTCCTGAAAATGTGTTTTTAATTTGTGTAATTATTGAACTGGGAAGTGGCTCTGTGGTGTATATTAGCCTGCTAGCCTCCTACGTTAATGGCATGCTGGAAGAGATTTACAAAAAAAAATCTATACTTTTCTTAAAGGGCTATTCTTGTTTCATTGATCAGCTTTAAACATGTAGGCAAGAGTAAATAACGACTATTAGGCTATGTTCACGTGGCGTAATTGAGATGCATACAGTACGGGCGCAATTACGGCGGGTGCTTTTGGAGTCGCACTGATACGCGCTTACTCCTGCGGCACAGGGGGGCCAGCAGCCTGCCGGCCCCATTGACAGTCATTACTCGTGGCGTGTATTCGCCGCAAGTAATTAACATGTCACTTATCTCCCCGCACGTACAGTATGATCGCATTGTACGAGCAGGGAGAGGAGGCATAATCCATAGTTCTCTATGAGCGTTATGGATTACCGTAATTTCGGCGCGCATCTCGCTCGTATTAGAGCGCAAATACGATGCACAATGTGCGGCGAAATTAGCCCGTGTGAACATACCCTTACTAAATACATAGTTTTTTTAATTTTGCTTTTCTTTAGAGTTAGTAGTAGATCTCATCTCCTCTTTTTGTACACAAGCCTCCCTAGTTTCTGACCACCTTTGTGTGCTTTCTCTCTGCTGTTACAGGCTGCAGCAGTGGTCGAAATAATGGCTCACTCCCTGCTTTAATCCTTATCTTGTAAGATTGGAGCTCATTTACATTACTTATTGACCAGTTTTAACCATTTAGAGCTCTGAAGCTTTGTGTATTACAGTTACAAACCATTACAAACCTCCAGCACTCAAGTCACTGTAACAGGATCAGCTAGGAACAGCAGATATGATATTCCAATCACTGCTATAGAACCACCCACAGCCTAACTAGAGTGTGGGTCTAAATCTGTGGCTCTGTAAAACAGCAAGGTTAGACAAACTATTTAAAGGGGTTGTCTCACTACATTGATTCCTCTTATCTCAGTCCTATTTTCTGGGTTTCATTTTAATTTCAGGGGTGTGTTTACTGGCTTCTACTAGACTGCAGTAGAAACCAGGTCTGTAGCTATAGCAACCAGTGCTGGCAGCCTATCAGGAGAGATTGAACAGGTCTGTAGCTATAGCTACCTGAGGAGCTGATGCAGCCCATACAAGAGGGGATATCTCAGAATAGGTAGGACATTATTAATGGACATATATTACAAAGTGGCTTATTTTTACAAGATCTTTAACATAAAAAGCAATCCCTGTTGTGAGACAACCCCTTTGAGGTCTTCTTTGCACACACTTATTCATTTTTTCAGAAAGCATGTAAAAATGCTCTTGGGGAGATTCCATTCTTAATAAACACAGTGCCAGAGTAAGATGGGCCAGATATATAAGGAGACATATGTATAACAGCTATCTCACAGATTCATTAATACATTTCTAGAAAGGTCATTTCACAGGAAAGGTCAAGAAGTGTCGCAGGTCCCTTTGGTAGATATTTTAGTGTCAGTGTACTTCAAATTTCTGCCACTTTCTGATGTAGATTTATAGTAAGTGTTCCTGGCTGTAAGATGTGGTACCCCTCTTTCTAAGCCAAGGCCACTTTAAAAGGAAGTGTTGAGAACTATGCAATTTGAAAAAAGACTTTTGACTCTTGCTAGAATACTTGCATGCATAATGTTAATTTTTGGTGGCACTTTTGTGTCATCCATCTTTTACATACATTTTTTCTGGCATTTTTCAAATCCAATAGATGGAAAAAAAACGAAACAGTAAATGCAAAAAAACCCATAAGGATGAAACCCAAGGAAGCAGAAATAGCTTATAATGAATTATTAAGTTTACAATTTAGATACATAGTATGGTGGAAAAAGACATATGTCTATGAAGTACAAACAGCTGATGTGTATAGTTCATTTTAAAAATGTGTTTCCTCTTATTAATTCAGAATTATGGAACTCATAATGTATGATCCAATCTGTCCTAAGGAAAAATATTTCACTCCTGCTCCCAAGTGACAAGCAGCCTGTATCAATGTTCTAACAAGAATTTTATACATCTACATAAGTTAATATCATTGTACTAAATGTTCTCTCTGTTTCCTCCTAAAAGAATGCAGTTACTTATATCTTCTCTACAATGGCACCTGCAAGACTACCTGCCCTGATGGCTACTACGAGGATCTTGATGCTGGAAGTTGTGTTTCCTGTCACATCAGTTGTGAGACCTGCTCGGGGACATCAGATGATGACTGTGAGACCTGTCCTTCCACTAACTCAAAGCTCTATCAGGGGAAATGTCTGACTACCTGTCCTTCTGGAACCTTTTACAACTATGCACTCACTGAATGCCAAGGTATGGGAATGCTTTCTATGTGTAAAACAAAGAAAACATATTTTTATTTTAAGACGTTCACCTGGCTAGAAAATATGCATGGTAGATTTATATTTATGTGCTGGATGAATATTATTACGCAAGTTTGTATTAGACCTGTTAGCTCTTAATATGTTGCCCTGAGTATAAAGCTGTAAAGAGGCTGTAAGGTGTGACCTTCTTGCATATGCTGCCCTACAGAATGGCAGTATATAACCGGTTTGCTTTATGCTGTGTACGATAAAATAAATTAATTATATCAATCTAGTCTGCAAAAAAATGGTGTGGTTGTATAATAAACTGTGCCTGTCATATACACCTCCTATTGAAATACCATATGATTAGAAAAATACTTACATTAAAGGGTTAAAACAGAAGGAACAGGCATCTACAGCCGAAAATTGAAATCCTGGTAGTTACGTTTTAGATCAGAGGTCTCTATCTTTTATAAGTCATTTTTTAATGTGACAGAGATGGGGTAGAGCCACATTGACTTTTATGAGTGAAGAAGTTAATGATATGACTTCAACATGAAGGAATTGTATCCTATTGTTAACTGCCCTACCAAGTTCTGCTTATGCTGTTACTTCGATGGTACCACGCACTAGTACACAAAAGTATCTACAGCTGCCAACAGCTGTGTGCCCAATGCGAGTGCTTCAGTTCAAGAGTCATGAATGGTTCTCCAGCTACTGGACAGGGACTACTACTCGACATTTTTCTGGCATTCGTTTTCTGGGTCAGTAAGTAGTTATCGTAATGTGAACTCATGGTCACCAAGAAATTTCTTCCCTTTTCGAAGACTATGTTCAGGTTGAAAGGTAATGTGGATTTCGGCATGGAGTCTGCATGTATTCCGTGCCAAAATCTGGATACAGCATATGGTGAATCCACATCCCATTGTATATCAATAAAATTCTGTGCCTTAGTTCATTCTGTGTGTTCTTTTCTTGCCAAAGAATATGAAATCTGCATGTAAATCATATGTGCATGCGGTAAATAAAAGACACAGATAAGTCTGAGTAAGACTAATCTGTGCCCATAAACTGTGGCAAAATCCACTGCATGAAAAGTCATCACTTCAGATTTCTGCTGTTGATCCACAATGGACTTTCCTAACAGAAACGAAGGTTTAAACATAGGTTTAACTGGATATCAGTAAAAAAAAACAAAAAAAAAACTTTTTCTCTATTCTATTTAAAGGCGTGTTCACACGGCTTATTCAAGCCGTAATTGCGGGCCGGATTTCGCCCGCAGTTACGGCTTGAATAAGGGGCGGGACGGGGGCGCGGCGGGGGAGCTGCCCGCCGGCCCAATAGACATTGCATTATCTACGGCGCGTACGCGCCGTAAATAATGTGCATGTCACTTTCTCCCCCCCGCGTCGGATTCGCCGAGCGGGGAGGAGCGACGGAATCCACAGTTCTCTATGAGAACTGTGGATTACCGTAGTTTCTGGGAAGGATTGGCGCCATACTGCAGTGCAAATTCGGCGCGCAGTACGGCTCCAATCCGCGGCCAAATAAGCTGTGTGAACGGGGCCTAATGGTGCAGTGTTACAGAGGTATATGTAACTGATTAGATTTGTGCTTTAGTGTGAAACATCAGTGACCAAATTTTTATTTCAGTGTTAGGTCAGACAAATCAATGCCTCCATGCTATTTTAAAGTCTAAGGGGTTAACATTTTTTATGTTTTTGTCTTTATAAAATAGGGGAATGCAAAAAATGATTAAAAGGTTATTTTCAGCACATTGATTTGCTTTAAACATGTGGGCAAATGTAATTAAAGACTATTAGCAAATACATTCCAGTTTGGATTTTTCTTCGTTTAGGAGATGAAGGAGATTTTATGTTCTGCTGAAATACACAAGTTTCTCTAGGTTACCAACCATCTCTCTGCTCTCATTGTTCCAGCAGTCCCCTCTGACCATGGTGAGCCACTCCTTGCTGTGTCTTATCCAGCACAGGAGTTTGTTTATCTTAATGACAAGCTTTAACCCTTTAGAGCTGTGTAGCCTTGTGCAGTGCTGTTTACAAACCTCCTGCACTCATGTCACTATAAAAGGGTCAGCCAAGAATAGCAGACATATGTCAATAATTGTTATAGAACCACCCACAGCCTAACCAGTAAGTATGAGTTTGAAGCTGGCTGTGAAACAACATGGTGAAAAAGCCCTTTAAGAAGTAAAGCAATGATACATAAAAAGAGCTTATGAGGCATTGATATGGATGTCTTGAATTTAGAATTTCGATGATTTTTCTTCTTTGGTTTTCTTGTGCTCTTTCTTAAACGTTGAAATATGATTGACAGTGTTTCAGGATAGAAATACTGTATTTTTGGTTCTTCAGTGAGAGAAACAAAGAAAATCTTGCAGATATTATACCTTTTAATTGCTAACAACACATATGTTAAATAGCAAGCTTTCAAGACTATTTAGATCTTTTCTTTAGACATGACATAAAAAGGTATCTGAGGAAACGCATGCATGTCTAATAGAGCAGAGACATGATGTGATAAATAATAAAAAAAGAACAACAGAGTAGGTTAGAGAGTAAATCCTTAATTAGTGTACAGATAAGCAGTGGGAAAGTTTTATAGTCTATAAACTGATGTTCACTCCTGAGACTTGATGCCCCCACTTTCTGTTGACTAGATTCCTTAGATGTGATAGATTCAGTCCTGTGCTCAGTGTGTCAAAAATTGTCCTATAATTGTATTCCCGGATCCTCCTGTCTCATTGGGATTTGAATTTGCCTTTTAATTCAACCACTTTGTAATGTTGGTGGTGTGGATTTTCTGGACCACCACAAGCAGTGGTAGAAGCCACATCAGGGAGCAGAGTCTAAGAAGCCTCCTGGTCTTTGACAGAGCCCACTGCAAGGCAGGTTGAAGTTGTACAGCTGGAGACTCCCAGATTGCTACCCTTAATGTGACTTGCTTGTGGTGGCAGCTGGGGTGTGTGTGGTACAGAATCATAGGCAGAGATGTAGTCGGGAACAGGCAGAGAGGTCAGGGCAGGCGGCAGGCAACGCAGTCAGAGGAAACAGGCAGGAGAACTGAAATAAATAATAATAATAAATATTAAATACTAATAATAAATAATAATAATTGCATGTCAATTCTTTGCAAGACGGACCCGAGCGGCGCTTTTGAAACACGCAGCGGCGATCTCTAATGTGAACGCCACTGCGTGTTTGTTATAGACAGCAGTGATAAAGTCACTGCTAATTGTTTAGATCTGTCTTGGGGTCCACTCTGTCGGTCCCCAAGACAGATCTACAAAGCGCTTGTAACACGGAGTGAAAACTCTGTGTGAACAAGCCCTAATTGCAGTAAAGCCCTTAACAGTAAAGAAACTTTCTCTATGGAATGAACATCAAAAGATCTGGCAAGGGGGTCAGGAGGGGGAGGCAAGATAAAGGGTCTGCACGATTTCTCACGTCTTTTTTCCTGTGTAAAATGCGTCTGAATATAAGAAAGTGGTGAATGTGGGGTCATAAATGGCGGCTTAGATCTGAGGCACCTCACATCTGTGTTTGGCGCATAGTAGAACTTTGGCGCATTAGTAATGCCAAACATGTATTTAACATACAGTAGTAGAAAGCACACTACAGATCTTGATGAGACTTGTGATGCAACATGCAAGATCACTGTCATAGTTTCTGTGCACTGACAGGCCATTCTAAGGGTATGTTCACACGATTTATTTTGACGCGTATTTGCACACGTATTTCGCTGAGAAATGAGCGCTGCAATTACGGTAATTCATAGCTCTCATAAAGAACTATGAATTACACGTCATCTCCCCAGTCGTACAATACGATCGTATCGTACGCCTGGGGAGAAAAGTGACATGTCAATTGTTCATGGCACTTACGCGCCACTGACAATGCATGTGAATCAGCATGTACCTGTACAGTACGTGTGAGCCGTGTGAATGTTCTAACACTTTTTATTTAATTTCTAGCCTGCTATGATGTGTTTGTAATCACTGATAATACTATGCTAAGTCACGACTGAGAACGGGATTTATGTTAGATGCTGTATTGGTTAAATTCATTTATATTATTTAATTTTAAATTAATTTTAGATTATAGAAATCTTAAATATATTTTATAGGAGATAATTTTGTCTTTTTGGGATCTTCTAGAATTTTATATTAATTTTATAGAGATAATTTTGTCTTATTGATTCTAAAGTTTATTATTTAATATTATAAATATTATAATGAATTTTATTATTTTACTGGTATAAGTTGAGAAATAATTGATATTTTTTGCCCGGCCCCTAATGCCAAATCTAGTTACAACAACTCAGGCAAGACCACATTGAAATAGGTCTGCCTGTTTGAGCAGCAATGCGCCTAGTTTGCCCAGCCACATTCATAAATGTGTCTAATAGTACTAATGTGATGTGACACGCCCCCACATGTTTGGTGCATTACAAAGTGTTGGACCAGGCACACAATGCGGCAGACATGTTCATTCAACGCACCAGACATGGGGAAATTAGGCAGACTAATCACTTTTGTCGCATTTAACGGCAGAACATTAAAATTGATCCCTTCATACATGCCCTAAGTGCACAGAATCGGGGTGAACATGACATTGTATGTGTCATGGGGGTCGCGGGCGCCGCTACCCCCCGCGGCCGCCCCCCTATTGATTACCTGTGTACCAGTCCGTTCCGCTACGTTTCCTGACCTTGCCTGTTTGCCGACTGCCCTGACCGTCTGCCTGTCTCTGACCACGAACCTCTGCCGCCTGCCCTGTCCATCTGCCTGTCCCCGACTACGTCTCTGGATTACGATTTTGTACCACGCCGTACCCCGGCCGCCATCACAAGCAAGTCACGTCAGGGGTAGCGACCTGGTAGCCTCACGCCACAGCAAGTCCATCCCGCTTTTCGGCGGGCTCTGGTGAATACCGGGGGCTACTTAGACTCCGCTCCCTGGCGTGGCTTAACTATCATCGATTGCGGTGGTCCAGCGAATCCACCTCTGCGTTACAGTACGAACTGGCCATGGATTCCGCCAGGGTACCTTTGCCCGACCTCCGGGACGTCACGACGGCTGTCGCCCAGCAGAGTCAACGCATTGACCGCTAGCGGCCATGATGCATAACCTTGCGGCCCGTCTACCTCCATCTGCCGCCGCCGCATCTGCAACCGTTGCTCCGGCATCCATTGCTCTACCTACTCCGGCTTCTGGACTCTCTCTGCATCTGCCACTCCCCTCACGCTACGATGGAGACCCCAAGAAATGCCGTGGGTTCATCAGCCAGTGCTCCATCCACTGTGGGATCGAGGGGATGCTCTGACAGCCGACCTCCAAACCTTCCTCGAGGGGTTCCGCACTGTCTTTGAGGAACCTGGCCGTATTCTTCGGTGCCGCAGCAGCTCCGGCTTCGTCAGGGAACCCACAGTCGGTCATATTCCGTTTTTTCGCACTCTCCTTCTGACTAGTTTGGAACAAAAAAAGCTTTGGGGGGGATTTTTTGGCAAGTTTCTGGAGAATTTAAGGATGAGCTCCGTCGGGATCTCCAGCGCGTGGATGGATTCAACGGGAGGCCGTCCGTCCTGCCGCTACCCCGCTGACCCCCACTTTACAGCGACCACCTCTTCCTCCACCGATGGTTCCTGAAGAAGAACCCATGCAGGTCGAGAGAGCCCCTGTCCCAGGAGGAACGTTCACAGGTCGTTAAGCACTGTGTTTCTATTGTGGGGGGTTTGGCCATTTTTTTGGGGACTGTCTGGCCCGGGAAATTTCCCGCCCTGGGGCTCGTAGGAGAGCACCCTAGGTGTCAGACGGCCTTCCCGTCTGACCTTTCCCATTAGTTGGTGTTTCCCCGGACAGCACCTTTCAGGTCACTGCGTTTTTATTGATTTGATCTGCAGGAAATTTCAAAGCCACAACTTGTGACCAGGTTTTGTCTCCCATGACCCCCCCGCTGCAGAAGCCTATTTCGTCTCCTGGGTCATGAGAATCCCTTAGGACGCTATCCCTTCCGCCTGCTCCCCTACTTTGAATTGGGCTTTTCCCCAAGGGATTCTGCAGCTTCCGTCCTGCCTCGATCCTCCCTGAAATCCCCTGGGCCTTCCGGGGTTGCAAACCATACGCCGACTTGGACTGGAGCACAGGTAAATCATTCGTTGGGGGTTCCCGATGTCTCCGCTTTGCCTGTCAAAGCCGAAACCCTGCTCCTGGGGACCGTCTCTGGGAAATCTATTAAGCTCCACCAGGCCCCCCCTAGCCTTTTACGGGGACTTCCCCGACCTCTTTTCGAAAGACAGGCCAAAACCCTTCCTCCCCCCGGGGCCTTAAATTGCCCATTGATCTGAAACCCTGGTTGTATCCTCCCCGGGCCGGGTCTACCCTCTCCGTCCCGGAAAAAGGGCTATGTCGAGTATATCACGAGAACCCCTAAAGGTTCATCCCAAGTCCCTTCTCCAGCAGGGGGGCTTCTTTTTTCATGGAGAAAAAAAGAGGGGTCCCTCCGACTATCGGGGGCTTAAATAAAATTACGGGTAAAGAACCCTACCCTCCCCTTGAATCTAAACTTTTCACCGCCTGCGTGGTGCAAGAATCTTTTCCAAGTGGATCTACGGGGTCTTAAACCCTGATTCGCTTTGAAAGGCGATGGTGGAAAACCATTTAATACGAGGGTCCCCACTTAGAATATCTTGTTATGCCATTCGCCCCTCTGCAACCTCCGCTGTTTTTTTAGAACTTTGTCAATGAGATCCCCGGGGACCTACCTACGTCTGTGTTATTGTTTACTTGGACGATTTTTAAATTTTTTTTCCCTGACTCGAGACGCATCGCCACACGTCCGCCAGGGCCTCAGGGGACCCCCCGCACCCATCGCTTTTTGCCAAACCGAGAAGTTCTCTTTAACGTCCGCTTAACCCTTTTTAGGGGCATCGTTTTTGACAAGGGTCTCCGGTGGATCCCCTTTAAAACTCTCCGAGTTTTTACTGGCCCCAACCCGGGGGGCCTTCGGGGCCCTTTAAAAGTTTTTTGGATTCCCCCCCCAATTTTTATAACAATTTACCACACTTTTCCCAACTGGTGGCTCCCTTGGGGCTCTAACTAAAAAAATGCCAAAAACCCAAAATTTTGGCCCCCAGAACTCAAAAGCCTTTAAAAACCCCTCAAATCCGTTCTTTTCTGCTCCGTCCTGTCTCGCCCGGACCCTAAAAGCCCTTTATTCTGGAAGTGGGCGTGTCTTCTGTGGGGGGCCGGTGCTGTCCTCCTGCAGAGTCCTCCTCAGGTAAACTGCTCTTTGGGTTTTTCTCCCAAAACTTTCTTCCCGCCGAGAAAATTATACCGTTGGTTTTTCGCAGTTATGGGCCCTAAATTGGGTTAGAAGAATGGGTCACCTGCGGAGGGGGGTCGCCACCCTATTTAAAATCTTCACTGACCACAAAAACCTCCTATATTCTTCATCGGCCAACGCCTGAATCCCCCAAGCCCGGGGGCCCCTCTTTTTTTCCCTTTTGACTTCATTCTAATTTTTCCCCGCCGGGGAAAAACGTCAAAGCGACACCCTATCTCGTTCTTTGATAGGTGGGTCTTGAATCTACTCCACGCACATAGTCCCCCCAGAACGATCGTCTCGCGCCCCCTGGGTCTTTAACATTCCCCCCCCCGGGGACTATGTGCGTCCCGCCTTGCGGCCTAGAATCCTGAAAGGGGGGCATTCTTCTCGTACACTGGGGATCCCGGAGTCATAATATCTACAAATTTCCCCCCGTTATTATGGTGGCCCACCCTCCTCAAAATGTCAGGGACTTTGTTCTGGCCTGCATCTCCTGTGCCCGTAATAAGGTCCCTGTTCAAACCCCGGGCCTTCTTCACCTCTCCTGTCCGGGAAAAACCCCGGACCCATGTAGCCATGGGCTTTGTTTTAAGATCTCCCTCCTCACGAAACAGGGCACGGGGGGTGACCGATCGTTTTTTCCCCAAACCTCACTTTATCCCCCTGCCTGGTTAACCTCTGCCCCCCCCCTGGGGCCCAACATTTTTTTAGTCATGTTTTTTCCCTTTGCACGGTCCCCTTTGCAATTTTCTCGATACGGGGGGTCCCCGTTTATTGCAAATTTTTGGGGGGCTCTGTGTGGTCAATTGCAGGTTCACTAGACTTCTCATCGGGTACCACCCGGATTTTGTATCCGCTTTTCTGATAATGGTCCCATCTTTTCCCCTGGGCAGAGTTTTCCTATAAACCCTTTTGATTGGAATCCGCGGGGCCCCCCCTTTTTTGTTGTCTTTTGGTTACAATACCCCCCCCCTCCCCTAGCTCCCCCTTGTCATGTCCCTGCCCGGATCCCCAATAAAGGGCATCAAGGGCCTGGGAGCTCACACGAAAGGGCCCCTCAAAAAGGGCTTCGGCTCGCCCAAATTCATCTGACAGGTATCGTAGGCCCTGTCCCTTTTTGAGCCAGGCATAGGGTTTGGTTCCACCAAGACATCCCTTCAAAATGCCCTTTTCAATTTTGGCCCTAAATACCTGGGTCCTTTTGTGTGCTTCCGGGGTGAACCCAGTATCCTACAAGTCCGCTTTCCCCCCCTACCCGCGTATCCCGAACGCCCTTTCCATGTCTCTCTCCCCCCAAGCCGGGGGTGCTGAAAACGCTTCTCCTTGGATCTGTCTCGCCACCTCTTTGACCCCTCGATAACATCTTTTAGGTAAGGAGGCGCTGGCGGAGAAGACAGTCATGGGGGAACGGTTCTTTCTATTGACTGGAAGAGGTTTTGGGCTGGAGGCGTTCATGGGAACCCGAGGCCCCAACCCTTCTCCTGACCGTCTCTAGGGTTTCCGAAAAAAGAGGGGGAGACCTAAGGGGGGGGGATGTCATGGGGGTCCGGGGCGCCGCAACCCCCGCGGCCGCCCCCCCTGCCCGCAGGGGGTCCGGGCGCGGGGGCCGCAGCTGCCCCACCATTCCCCCGCGCCCCGGGCCCTGCGGGCACACTTTACCCCCCCCGGTCCCCGGCACGCGATCCTGTCTTTCCCGGCCGCCGCGTGTACCCGCTGCTTTGGGCGCACGCACGACGGCTTCTCTGGAATTAAAGGGCCAGCGTCCCGGTAATTGGTCTATTGCCGGGCGCTGGTTCTATTTAAGGAACAAGCCCCCAGCACTCTCTGCCAGTTCGTTGGTGTGCGTTTAGTGTCTTTAGAGAGTGTTGGAGTTTCGTATTGATTACCCTTGTACCAGTCCGTTTCGCTACTTTTCCTGAACTTGCCTGTTTGCCGCCTTCCCTGACCGTCTGCCTGTCTCTGACCATGAACCTCTGCCGCCTGCCCTGACCGTCTGCCTGTCCCCGACTACGTCTCTGGATTACGATTTTGTACCACGCCGTACCCCGGCCGCCATCGCAAGTCACGTAAGGGGTAGCGACCTGGTAGCCTCACGCCGCAGCAAGTCCATCGCGCTTTGTGGCGGGCTCTGGTGAATACCGGGGGCTACTTAGACTCCGCTCCCTGGCGTGGCTTAACTATCATCGCTTGCGGTGGTCCAGCGAATCCACCTCTGCGTTACAGTATGTAGAGCATGTGTATTTCCCCAGGATCTTATATTCCTTTTCTGTGTGTTGGGGATCCCTATAATTTCTGTGATCACTATGTGAACAGGTTTTGCAGCATCTTGCATTGCAGGAATATGTTCCGTTAGGAGACAAGTATGTTATGGCTTTCATCTTTTCTGCTTTAGAAGCTTTCAGATGATACATGTAGTCCACATGCAGTATCTTACCAGAAATGGTTGCACAACAATATTTTAAATGTCCAAAAAAACCAAAAAAACATAGGTACAACAACATGCATGTCCTTTGATATTAAAACATTTCATACTGATGGTTCATATCTTCATATTTTTCCATATTTTTCATATCATATTTTTCCATCACAAACCTACATAGTGACACATTCTGGAAGTTATTGGCACTGGCAACAAAAATAAAATTAACAAGATTGTGCTCTGCAGACAAGAACGTTACATGAATGATTTAGCTGACACAAATGAAAAGGCAGAGGCCTCGACATAGACTTCTGCAGTTCTGGTTGTGTCCTTGTGGAAACTCTCCTTCATAAAGTCTGTCAAGGTCCTAGCATATATCTGAGTCACACTGATCTGCAACACAAGGGCCGTAGTAGTATTTTCTGCAGTCTATAAGGACGTGTATTACAGAGAGCTCTATCATGAGTACATTTTAAACTCTTTATTAGAGGGCACCATTATAAGAAATTTCCTGATATATATTTTATCTAAATCACATTCATTATGGTAAAAGAGTAATAGGAAGGGCAGTCATAGGAAATTCAACCTCTCCAGACATCCTGGTATTGTTGGCATAGCATGGGTGCTGCTAATGTATTTTGGAAAGCAGAGAAGAGAAATTTGCCGAGGATCATCATAGTCACTGTATTCAAATAATGCAAGTGCTATAAAAACACAAAATACTCCTAGTCCTGCTTTACAGAACCAATAACAATCGGTTGATAAATCCACAAGTGTTGACAACTTGACATGCTGTAGTTTTTCATTTCTACAATACTAATTAAAATATGTGCAGATTAGATGAGCACTATTCACTGTATTTTAGATGCAATATTTTGGTGTAGAATCCAAGGCTAAATTCAACATCATATCTACACTTGATCAAAATCTTATAAAGACAAACCCGGACACAATACCAAAGTACTGAACATGCAAAGAGCGAAAACAGAGACCGTGCTCCCTAGCACAAATATTGCGACTTCAGAAATAGATATGTGTATATAGATATAACATTTTAGTGTTGTGCGATGAAGGCACAACACTTCATAGAGCTTCAAGCAGTATAAGAACCAATAGTGTATGATGCATCTGCTGCAGGGTGTTTTGTTGTATCTCGCTCCAAACAGCACTGGAACGGATAGTGAAACATATAGGAACGAAGTTAGATGGAGATTAGTCCTCAAAGCTCTTTTTACCAAAACTTAAGAAACTCCGCTGGACGACCAGATTCTGGATTGAATATCTTTTATCAAAGGAAAAAGTGTTTCGTGTGATATACACACTTTGTCAGTTTATTAAGAATCTGTGAAAGGACTTAAAAATTACTGTTCACAAACAGTCTATCCATATGTGGCTTCTAAACCGTTAGAAAAGCCTGTGGTGCCACCTTCCACTCCTAAATCAATGAGATAAGATTGCGGGATGCCATTTTGGTTGTCATGGAAATCAGAGGCCTAATAAAAAGCCAGAGGTCTTCCATGTTTGTACATCTATTACACCCTGCCAAGGGATTGCATGTTCAAGGGGAACTAAATATTATAGTTAAAAAGAAATGATAAAATATTTAAAAAATATGTATGAAAAATAAAATTAGAAAAAAAACCCCTCTTATTTATCACATGAAAACTACGCTTATCTATGCAAAAATAAGCCACCATATCTTTTCTCCAATTGTGTAAAGATAAAAAAAGTTTTGGTCTCAAAAAATGGGGGCAAAGGGTTTACATTTTGTTTTTGCCTTCTAGAAAAATAAAAAAACAAAAAAAAAATTTGGGGTATCGTAGAATATAAAAACCAGCAGTAAATATGACTAAGCCCATTTGTACCGCACAGTGACTCTGTAAAAATGAATCTCCCAAAAAAAACCTCTGGGGGCTTTTCAATGATTACTGGTGATTTAAATGTCCCTCTAAAAAAAATTAAAAAAGGTTAGCCCCTTGGAAGGGTAAAGAAAGAATGAAATCAAAAATAGTTGCGCCCTTAAAGGTTGGGAAATCAACCTTAAAGGGGTTTTGCCACAAAAGTTATGTTGACTGGGATCCTCCAAAATGGGTATTTAATCACTTTTCTAAATATATGTGATTTCAAAAATTGTAGTCTAAGAGAGCTAAGGGTGCCTTACCTATCCTTATTACTTAAAAGTTCTATTAGATAACCTGACAAAACTGCTGGCCGGGCTTGCACAGACACACTTTGATGAAAGGGAGCTAAGAAGCTTCCCAAAGGCCCCGGGTAAAATAAAGTTGTGTTTTGTATACAGAAACCACTAATTGTATGTGATTATCTGAGTAGATCCCTGCTTTATTGATGACAGAGAACATGAAAAGCTTTCAAGCTGCTGTAGAAAAGGGGTTTTTTCTTTTGTAACGGAAACCACTACTTGTATTTGATTTATTGAGGAACATTTCACACCTCCCCCATGCATGGCTCTGGCTCTGGCTGTGCTCCTCTCCTTTCTTGTTTACTTTGCTCTTTGGCAATAAGGGGACGTCCTGGCAAAACCCCTTTAAGACAGATGAATAAATGTACAATCAAAAGGCAAAAAAACTCTACAAATATGGGGATCCCAAAAAATTTGATTATCATTGAAAATGAAAGGGGTTCTCCAGGACTATCTTGTTATTTGTTATATGGCTCACAAATGTATTTTATGAAACCTTGTTATTCATTCTGTAATGAGTCTATACAATATATGGGTTTCTCTATTTGACTTAAATTATTGATATCAATTATCAATTATCTTTTCAGTGATATTCTAATTTTTTTACATGCACTAGTACATACATACAACCCAAAAAACAAACTTCACCAGCAGCTCCACACAAAATGAAAAGATTTGCGCAGGAACAAATGCAAACTCTCAAAAATGGTGTATACAGTTTGGTTTTGTATTTTTGCCATGGTGTGTGAAAATGGTACAAAATAAAAAACACTTTTTAAGGTATGTTCACACGGCGTGTTGTAACATACGCTTTTAGCTGCGTGTTTGGATCCATCTGTCAGACCCCAAACGGACCCTAACACGCAGCTAACAAATCACAATGTGATTTACATTGCTTTCAATATGAAACACGCATTGGCGTTCACACGAGTGATCACTGATGCACGTCTCACTCCATCTTTCGGATCCGTTCTATGTCAATTTTGTGTCCAAGAGACGCAGCAGGAGTCCTATTTTAAATGATAGTGTGCGATCCTGCTGCATCCAACACGGATCCAAACACACAGCTGCATGCTGAATATATGTTGGATCCATTTAGGGTCCCATCACCGCTACTTTTTGGATGCGATTTTGGGTCCAAAAACGGGCCCGAAATCGTACCCAAAAACACTGTGTGAACATACCCTTAGGTCATGTCCCCACGGCACCGGTTTGCGGCTGGTTTTTCAGACGGTTTGCGGTTTTGCAAACCATCTGAAAAACCGGCCGCAAACTTTTACGCGGGCCGCTATGGAAAACCTGTGCAGCAGTCCCCACTGCACAGGTTTTCCACCTGGCGCTTTTTGAAACCGCCTACCGCCCGAAAAACATTGTACATGTTCATTCTTCGTCCGGTCCCTTCGGACAGAATATGAACATGTGAACGGGGAAGGGGGAGGGCTTTTCTCCGCTCCCGCGGCCGTGTGCACGACACAAAAACCGGTCGGTTAAACCGACCAGTATTTTTCCTGTGCCGGGGACGCACCCTTATAGTACTCCGGCATACACTGGAAACAGTGTGACCATGACACGTTTATAGGCAGGACAGATAGAACACAGTTTTAATGCATGACTGCTCTGCAGGTGAACATCTGAAGAGATGACACTTTGTCCCTGTACTAACTCAATAGCTTGAGCTATAAAGCACATTCCTGCGGGTACCTAGAGGAAACAGCAATCGTGCTATAAAAAGGAATGCGTAGTTAATCCAAGGGACGTTTTAATTGTGATGCTAACAATTAGTGAAACATATGTAAGAAAATAACACAGCCGTTACTATTCCCTTGCTGCTGGAAAACTATGTAGGTGGTACTATTAGGGAATTATAAGGGAGTTAATTAATTCACCATCTGTAACGAGATGTGTGCATTTGCGCTATTGCTTTCATTACATTGTTTTGTG
The DNA here is from genome assembly GCA_025379985.1 of Phyllomedusa bahiana. Classification (NCBI taxonomy): domain Eukaryota; kingdom Metazoa; phylum Chordata; class Amphibia; order Anura; family Hylidae; genus Phyllomedusa; species Phyllomedusa bahiana. The sequence continues at coordinate 12,307 of JAODAL010007743.1, read as the reverse complement.
AAATATCTCATATGTTAGACGCATAGGAAAGGATTACTCTTGTTTATTAATGAAGAGTCTAGACTGAAGGAACCAGACGTCCATTTTAAGAAGAGACACCGTGACAAATGTGTAGTATTGTGCCACTGGAGTGTTTAAGTGTGTGAGTCATGAATACATTTCATTTGAATGCAAGCCTGTTTGCTGCTATATGTGATGCTAATACTATTGCAATGTTCCAGCTAGGGTCCATTTATAATACCGACTCATGAAATACGTTGTCATCTAATGTCTACATGTCAAAAAGTATAATGCAGGAATCACAGCACCTCAATGCAATACTTTACTTATATTGCAATCATTTCCTATAAGGCATTATTAGGTCATATGTTTTATGCTTTTAGAGGCCAGGAAATGTGCTAGGCAAATCCATGCTTTCAAGCCACCCTAAGAAAGTTGAGACACTAAAACTCAAAGATTATTATCACACTTGTATATTTAGAAATCATATGTATAAAATGTATACATATGTAAAAATAGGCTTTCCTGTGAATATACTCAAGTAAACTCTACCGCAGAACATACCACTATTATAGTGGACTTGTCTTCTTTCAGGACGGGTACATTTTAACAAACAATTTTATTCTTCATGAATTAATTATAGAGAATATTTCTTACAAACCCAGTATTGTTGGGGTTATTCTGTTATTCCTCCTCAATATATTAACCCCTTAACAATGGCCCAGTGTCTTTTGATGGCGGACAGTGCAGGTCCTCTGTCAGAATGGAGGGGTTTATGGCTCTGGGGATTGAGCTGTAAGTAATGGCTCCGTTCTTAGAGCAGTCTCTGAGCACAGCAGGGATCAGAAAAAGCTTCCAATCCACACCGTTGAATCTTTTGATTGCTAAGATTCGAGACCGTGGGAGGATCATATGGATCCCTGATGTGCCTGGGGAAAGTCTTTACAGTCAGCCCTCAGGATCTACAATAACCCCAGGGCTGTCTGTAGTAAGCCTGCTGTTAGGGCACACTGCGTGTTGTCCTAACCGCTGCCTGTATCATACAAGAGTAGGCTAATACATTATAAGTGTACATTAAAGTTGCAAAATAATAATCCCAAAATATGATAAAAAGAAAGTTAATAACATAAAAAAGTTTGAAAAAAATAAAATAAATTATTAAATAAAAATAAATTATTTATATAAATGTATTATAAAAGCAATATTGTGAAAATATTACACACACACTTAGGGATGTACTCACTTTTGTTGCCAGCAGTTTAGACATTGTTGAGCTATTTTGAGGGCACACCAAATGTTCACTGTTATACTGCTGTACACTGCCTACTTTACATTGTGTCAAAATATCTTCAGTGTTGTCCTATGAAAAGAAATTATGCAATATTTTCAAAGATGTGAGGGGTGGACTCACTTTTGTGAGATACTGTATACATGTAATACACAGTAAACATAATATATACACTTTATGCTCAAATATACCAATGTTCGTGGCGGGTGGTACCTCTTCTCACAACATTGGTTCTCTGAATTCTATTGAGATTTGGTTTTTAACCCCCCTGAAGATCAGTGAGGGTACGCCCAAACGATGAGTATTTCAAGTCGGAATCCACGTGAATTCCAATTTGAAATACTGGTCTAAAACCGAAATTAAACCTCTTACCGCATTGATCTCAATACAAAAATAACGTATGTATTTCATAATGACAATGTATTTTCCTTGTCGGCATTTTAAATGTAAAAAAAAAAAACCTTAAACATGTTCATTCTTCCATTGTATTCCATGTGTAAAATTTACTATTGAGATCAATGGGAATGGCTAAAAACCTTGTGTAAAACATACCCAAAATATTTATTTGTCCTTTTGGGTGCAGATTCGTGTCCAAAACCCCACAGAGATGATTAAGACTCATTATGTGCTGTAAATGACCTAAATCCACATGAGATACGTCCAATGCGGTTTTCAATGGTAGAATCCGACAAGTAAATTCTACTCGTTGTCTGGACGTACCTTTCGTATGCCTCTATTTTGCTGTGATTCACAATATAGAATTCTAGTTACAGATTCTCCCTAATAGTTTTTTCATAGAGATTACAAATATTTATTAAAGTGGTATCCCGGGCCCGAACATTACTCGTTTGTCTGTCGGGGTATGAGTAGAAATAGAAGGGAGACCTCATACTTACCTCCCGTTCACTCCTGGCTGATGGTGCATTCAACCCGGAAGTAAGCATTCCACGTCCATCATTCACGTGACAGGTGCAGCCAATCACAGATCACAATGTCACGTGTATGTCACCTCTGTGGCCTGTAATTGGTTGAGGCTGTCAGGTAAAGACCTTTCAGTGCTTCAGCGGTGGTGAACGGACCGGCAGCTGGGAATGAACGGGAGCATCCGGGAGATATGAGGTTTCTACTCACTATTTCTACTCATACTCGACAGAGAAATGAGCAATGTTATGATCCGGAACACCCCTTTAAATAAAGATGTCAGCAGAAGTGTCAGGTCCTCTTTGCACCCCTTTGCCTGTAGGGCACCTATGCAGTTGCTATTATAGTATGGACCACTCATGTAACTGCAGCAGCACCATTTGCCATGCATGTCTCAATAGTTTACCAAATACATTCTAAAGAGCATTTTCATTTACTTTACAATAATAGTGTAGAAAAATGTAGACAGACGTATAAATGCATGTGACATCTTTTAATGACAGTCCCCCACTTTCGAAGGGCTAATGCGGCTTTCTACAGAGCATAAGAATCTTGCTCTAAAGTTTTGAATTCATGCAAGCTTCTGAGTCCTTTAAAAATAGGCTGCTTTTTTAATATATTGGTTATCACTTTCATTATTTTTTTTTTTTGCACTGAAGTATCTCTACGCAAAAATATCCTGCATTCATCAATATGCTTTATATTCTGGTTATAACAGATTGGTGATTCATGGAAATCCATTATAATTATCAGACGTGTTAATGGGGTTGTACATGTTAATTTTGTAAAATGAATTTATGCTAATACTGTAGTAGTAAAATAAAAAAAACCTGATACCTCAGTTCCAGCTCTGCCACAGTCTGTCTTCCCTCTGGGTCTTCTAGTTACTTGGTTCTGGCATTCGTCTGATGTGCGCTGCAGCCACTGATTTGCTGCAGGGTTCACTTGACATTTCCTGATGTTTGGATGTAAAGGGCCCCAGAAGACCTGGGGAGACTCTGGAAAGTGACATAGCTCGAACAGTAGTGAGTATCCATTTTTTCTTATTTTACTACTGCGGCAACAGCATAAATCTATTTAAAAAAAAATGTATCTAGACTAACCCTTTAAGGGGGATTCTCACCATGCTGTTCACAAAGCCTGCTATTTAAAGAAAGCGTTCAGAGTCCCTGGTTTCAGTTGTGGATGGTTTCTTAGCATGCAGTTATTTGCAACCCAGCACTGGGCTTTTTCCTAGGCTGACGCCTGGTCTATGTGGGGTAACATTGGTAAATGGACTGGGTCTAATTCTGCAGTCAGAGTGGTGTACAGAGCCTGAAGGGTATAAAGTTTAGTCAATTACCATGGAGATAAACAATTACCAATGTTGATGAGATAGAAAATAATAAAGAGCATTGTGAGTAACCTGTCTAAGTATTGAGAGGTTTCTGGCAGGAGTCTGGGAATCAAACTGGGTTGAAAAGCAAAGTGTTCTAGGTGCGGATTAATTCTTGAGCGTGCGAGTGTGTCTGTTTATGATTAAGAGTTTCTTATTGCTTAAAGTGTGTTACACACTTGAGAATCAGAGACTATATTATTGAGTAGTTTATAGGGACAGAATTGTATTGCTTATTATAATAATGTATTCATGATAATCTTTATAGGTAACATCCCCATTAGTTCCATGATTGACAATGCCTGTCCATTGCACAATCTGGTGGCAATGTATGCCATCTTGGAGGCAATACGAAAGAAACCCTCAAATAATCGAGTGGGGCAAAACTGTCTGATGCAAGATGTGTGCACACGCACTTATTAGAAGCCCGTGAGGATCGCAGGATTCTAATGAGATAAAGTGTGGCAAGCACTGTGATACATTGCCCAACTAGTAAGCCGAGTTTTTGCTTGCTCACTGAACAATCACTCGCGAGGTGTAGGATGGCTGGTGGAGGGGTGGCAGCATGGAGGAGCAGAAAACATGTAGGCAGGACTAGCTGGGTAGAAGCAGTTAGAAAGAAGGGAAGAGGAAGGATTGTTAGGGAGCTTGTCCCTGAACTGGCAACACCCCAACAAAATTAGCAAGATTGACAGATGAGTGTGATTTCGTGCTCATGGAAAATATCATTAGGCTGCAGCAAGACACAACCCCTGTCTGTTCCAGTAAGATTGGGAATGAGGAGTGTCAGTCAGACGAAGACAGGTGCAAGTAGTATGGGGACTCCATTATAAGGGGCACAGACAGTGGGCAAACGCCACAAAGACCGGGATCGTCGAAGAAAGTATGTTGTTTCCTGGTGGCCCGTGTTCGACAAATCGCAGGATCGGGCTGAACAGATAGCTGGTGGGGCAGGATGAGACAAGCCATCTGTTATGGTTCACAATGGCACCAATTAAAAGTATAGAGGTAATTGGTGGAGTGACCTTAAAAATTATTCATGGGACTTAGGCAAAAAGCCTCAAGCAAGGACCATCCAAGGTAATATTTTTTCCGGAGATAATTACCTGTTCCACGGGCCACACCAAGAGAGGCATATGGGGAGATTAGAGAGGTGAATAAGTAGGCTCAAAAATTGGTGTAAAAAGATGGAAATGGGTCCTTGGAGAACTTGGGCTTGACTTCTGTTCTTGGCTACATTCACAATGCTAGGGGAACGGGCTCACCTAAATGGAGGAGGGATGTCAGCTGTAACGGGGGACTCGAATTGCTAGGAAGCTGGAGGAATAATAAATAAACTAGGACTTGTGGGGAGGAAACTACACGATATAGAGCGTGCCAGATAGTGTATGATAGAGAGCTAGGAATGTAGTAATAAATTCAGGGGGGGTGGAGTGGAGGGAAGGGGTGTTAGCAATAGTTTAAAAAGAATAGGGAGAAATGGAAATAAAAACTGAAAACGATCTCTAAAATTGCATGCTGACTCAATGCCAGGAGTCAGACCAACAAAATAAATGAACTAGAAGTATTAATTGCAGGAAGAAAAATATGAACGATAGTGGGGATTAACTGAGACATACTGGTACTAGAGCTATGGACTGTGCGGTTTTGAACCCTTGCAGGGTTACAGTCTAATTTAGAAGGATCGTAAAGACAGTAAGGGGGGAAGTGTTGTAAGGTCTCTATATGTAAAACCCTTCTGAAGCCAACACTGCAGAATATATAGGTTACAAGGTATGAACAGGTTGTAAAATCATTTATGGGTTAATATACATGGTGGTAGTAACGAGTAATATAATTCTAATAGGAGTGCCCCTGCTATAGGCCTCCAAATAAATAACAGAACCCCGAAAGAAGAAATGCTCCTCAGGCAAATGAGATTAAGCATCTAATCATAATGATGTTTGTTTAATGCTGGGCGACTTTAACTACAGCAGACATTAAACTAGGAATCTGTAAACCTGTAAGCTTCACAAAGAAAAAGTTTTTGTCCTATAGACTAAAGATAATTACCTTTCCCAATGGTGGCAGGGAACCGAGCAAGGAGGAAAGGCCCTTCTAGACTTAAATATTGACTAAATAGACCCTGTACCAGAGTAAACAAAGGTTTTAAGGTTTAGGGGCACCTAGGGAATAGTGTGACCATAAAATAATAAAACCATTCCATTTATCCTTCAAAAGAGCTTTTTTGTCATGGAGCCGACAAAAACACTGAATTTGAGGAAGGCTAATTGTTAACCCTGCTAAGAGAGGCACTAAACTGTGATTGACTGGGACAAGGTGATTAAAAAAATAGCATAACAAAAAATAAATTGAATTTTAAAAAAACTTCTTAGCGCCCACGTGTGAGAAATACATACCATAATGATAAAAAATAATTGAGAAACATAAACACCCAATGTGGGATCAACAGAGATGTAAAGGAGGGACAAATAAAAAAAAACAAAAATAAAAAGCGTTTCAACTACAAAAACAGGAGGCATTAATAGGCCTAGAGAAGATATAGGGAAGAAAAAAAAGTGTGTAAAAAATAAAGATAAAAGCAGCAAAGCTGGGGAGACAGAAAGACGTATTACCAACAGAAAGTCAATAACTAACCCCAAAATATTTTTACCTATATAAAATAGTAAAAAGATTGAAAAAAGACTCAAGAGTTGGCCCATTAAAAAGTACAGAGGAGAGACTATAGAAGGCTATGAGAAAAAAAAGCAAACCTATTAAACAATTTTCTTTCTCCACTGTAATATTCCCCGAGAGGATTGAGCTTCCTGTTGATGAGCAAAGGGGTAGTAAATTCCAACTTTAAATGTATTCTTGTCTAACCCAGGAAGAAGGCCAGCTTACCCCTTAAGAAAAGATAAAAATAGACAAAATTCCCCAGGCCCTGACGGTGTAAACACCCGCATGTCCAAAGGGTATTAATAATGTGTTAGAATAGGCCCACTATTTTAATATTTATGACTGATAATAACGGGGTATGTCCCAAAGGATTGGCGCATAGCAAATATGTGGTGCCAATGATTTCAAAAAGGGTCAAAAAGTTAACCAGGAAACTATAAGTGCCGTGGAAAGCTTAACTCTCTGGTTTTTGTGGGAAAATATAAGAAGGTTTGCTCAGAGATGCTATCCTGGAGTAACTCACTGAAAAAAAATGAATAACTCCGTTCCAGCAAGGGTTTTATGAAGGATCGTTCCTGTCAGACTAATCTCATCATGCTTCTATGAGAGAAGTTATTTCCAGACTGGATCGGGATGAGGCACTGGATGTTTCATATATTTGAATTTTTTCTAAAGCATTTGATACTGTGGTCACAAAAAATGTTGGTACATTATAAATGATAATGCATGTACTGGGGGAAAATGTATGCAAGTGGGTAAGCAACTGGCTCACTGATAGAAAACAAAGTGGGGGTACTTAAACGGTGCATACTCAGACTGGATACCTTGTTTACTAGTGGGTACCACAGGGTATCAGTATTGGCCCTACCCTCTTTAATATTTTCAATAAAAGATCTTTACACAGGGATTGCACAGTAGAATTTCGATCTTTGGCTGCAGATGAAACTAAGGTCTTCTGTAAAGGAATCCAAATACAAATAAGGATAATGTGTTATTACAAAGGTATCTGGATAGGGGGTTGGTAGGCCTGGGGCAGAGAAGTGGCAGATGATGTGTTTGTAAACACTGATAAATGCAAGGTTCTGCACATGGGGAGAAAAATCCATTACAATGATTCACAAGTTAAATGAAAAACACTGGGTAAAAGTGACATGGAAAGAGGACTTGGGAAATCCAAGTGGACAGCTAAAACTTAACTGTAAGTACCAGTGTCACGCACAGCTGCAAAGAGCAAAGGTAGGATCATGTGGTTGTAATTTTTAAAGTGGGCATAGATGCACATTATGGAACATGTATTCTCCCACTATACAAGTCACTGGTTAGACCACACATGGAAATTGTGTACAGTTTTGGGCACCGCAATGCACAGGAAGAGACATTGTATAGAGCAGAACAGGTACAAAAGGCGGGGCAACAAGAAATAATAAAATAATTCCGATTAGAGCCAGATTGGAGTCAGGAAGGAATTTGTTTTTCACCCTAAACATGAAGGATAATTGGCTTCTACTGTCCAAGGTGTTATTTTGCCTTCCTCTTGGATCAACATTTTAACACCTTTAGCAACACTTAATAAATGGTCCGAATCTGGATGGAAGTAAGTCATTTTTTTTTCGGCCTGACATACTATGTAACTATGTAACTATGTAACCTAACCATGGTGGCCAGGGCTGCACTGAGAGCAGAGAGAGATGGTCGATAACCTAGGAAAGCTTGTGTACACAAGCAGGAGATAAGATCTCCTTTAACTCTAAAATAAAGCAAAATCAGAACCACAATGTTTTTGTAATAGTCTTTATTTACTTTTGCCTACATGTCTAAAGCAGATCATTAAGGTGAGAAAAGTCCTTTAGGTTAACAAACCATAGATCATCTTTGTTGTAACAATACAATATCTAACTAGAGGTTTCCTATTACTTACAGCTCATACATATTCATCATTGATGTACAGAGATTATCCCTTCTCTCTGTTCCTAGTGAAGCTCACCCCTATGGAATGTGGTCAGAATGGGACTAAAAATCACTCGTGGCGTTCAAGGCTCAGAACCATCCACATCCAATAATTATCCCTATCCCGCCAGCCAATATGGTGCTTAAAAATAGCCAGGTATGCCATGTGTGCTATGACAAATTTATTTGGTTATATCCTTCCTCGCCATTAATTATATAAACCACACCATTAACACAAGAAGACAAAAGTGAAACATAGAAACATCTAATCACATAGTCAGGGACAAATGGACATTACTAATATACAAGCACTAAAATAACCAATAATACCGCCATAGAGTGACCATATTACAGTCAGACACCAGTTCTACAACAGTCATGAGGTACTTGTCCACGAGGTGGAGGGTGCCTGCAATACTATACAAGACAATACAACAATCATCAGTCACAGGCAGAATAATTAACAACTAAAGAGAACCTGTCATCTCTTCGGAATTTTTTTTTTTTTTAGCAAATACTTATTTTACCTAAAAATTCTGAAGCATCTTTTCATAGGAATCTGAATTGTACCTTTCCTCTGTTATTCCTCCTGGAAATGTATGAATAAAATAATAACTGAGCAGTCAGGATTTGTTCCAAACCCTCGGCAGTATGTGGTTAACCCTGGTAGGGACATATTCTATTGACAATGGGAGTGGTAATATCCAGGTGTCATCGAGGTCTGGGCTACACGGAGACCTTTTGTAGCACTATTGACTGATTTTAACTCTGGCAGCTGCTCTACATATGAATACAGGAAGCTCAGTTTACTATAGGTATTTGTACTGTAACTATAGCTGAGTAGTTAATATCAATTAATTGCACCACAAAAAAAACTCCTTGTAGGTGAGGCCTTAGTCATACATTTTCAGGAGGAATACAGCACACAGAATCATTATCTCTTGAATCCAGTGACTCACAGGGTACATTTCTTCAGATTGTAGACATTCTCTTTTCTTCTTCATCTGGCCCAAACTGCTATGATGACTTCTCTTGACAATGAAGACTTTTTCGTCCCTCATGTCATCCCCTGCTCGAGCCAATATAGCAAAAAAAAATCAATCTGAACTCGCAGACACTAATAAAGAAAATTATCATGACAGACGAGTACATAGTGACTTTTATTGTGAGCATATGCCCGGATTAAAACCATCAAATTTGTGTATAGAGCGGGTCCCCACCTCTGGAATCCGCATCTATCTTGGGAATGGACCCCTAAAAGTCACAGAGCAGACTGGAGAGCTACTCGCGCTAGCACATGGTTCTCAATCCTGTTCTATGGGAGTTCTGCTTGGATGTACTCGGAACTCCCATAGAACAGGATGGAGAACACAGTGCGTCCCTGTTATGGGGGAAACATATCCCAATATAACTGTAACAGAGAAAACAGCAACACCCCTGGTGTTTTGGAAAGCTCCCATAGAACCATAATGTGGAGAAAACTGTGCCACCGTTCCCTGTACTGGGCAACTCCCATAGAACAGAATGAAGAGACTGCGCAAAGGTCAAGGCCGGCCCGTCACTCTAGGTCAGCTTCTGTAGACTTTCAGGGTAACCAATCCTGGAGAAAGGTGCGGGTCCCTAAGGAGGGAACCTCACCTACGGGTAATCAGACTTTGATGGTGCATATTGCTATTGATTAGCCATCAAAAGTCCCAATTGTGGTGTGAAACCCATTTTAACTAATTGCATGCCAGTTAGCTTCATCCACTGCCGCTACAATTGCCATTAATAACAGGGACAACAGACTTTCACCCTTTCACCCTTTCTACACTTATTCTCTGCAGGACTCATCAGATAATTTTAGAAGCATATTACTTCCCCCAGTACAGAGCTCACCTTAATGACATGACCCATATGCTCCCTGTTTTGGCTCCACCAGAGCATCATATGTCACAGAAGCCATTCACTGCAATCCTCAGAGACTTATAATTTACAGCAAAGTCAGGAACTAGACTTGGTCCCCTCTTTCTACATAGCTGATTGGATCACAAGCGTAAGGCATAGCCACACTAGAATAGGCACTGAAATCGAAGTAAAAAAAATTTTTCTTTATAAAAGGGCTTTGCCATAAGGCAAAATCCCCTTTGTAGGCCCGTATATGGATATCAGTCAGCCTCAGAGAAAAAGGGGACAGCTATACTTGTGCAGCTCTCCATCAATCAGGTCTATGGGAGTTCTGAATATACAGTTGAAACAAAGTTTTGACATACACCTGATATAAAAAAGACACATATTTCATGTTTTTAAAAAAATCCCTCACCATCTGACATACAATCCAGAATAAACCCTTTTTTTTAGGTCAATTAGGGAACCCAGGAATTATTTTATATTTACCAAATGTCCAGAATAAAGAAGGATGCTGACAGAGAATTTTTTTCAGCATTTTTTATTACTGTTCATGCAAGTCCAAAAAGTTTTACATAACGCTAGGAATTACTAAGGTCCTTTAAAACAATTTCAGACAGCCCATATGATGATGTCATGTCTTTGGAAGCTTCTGATAATTTTATTGGCAACATGTGAGTTAGTTAGAGACACAGCTGTGGATGTATTTTAATGCACAGCACAAACACACTGCTTCTGTGTGTAACATCATGGGAAAGTCTAAAGAAATCAGCCAAGATATCAGGAAGAGAATTGTGGACTTGCACAAGTTTGGATCATATTGGGAAAAATTTCAAGAAACATGAAGGTGCCTCATTCATCTGTACAATTATACGCAAGTACAAACAAGATGGGAATGTCAAACCAACATACTGCTCAGGAAGGAGATGGGTTCTGTGTCTCAAAGATGAACGTGCTTTGGTCCGAGATGTGCATATCGACCCAAGAATAAAAGCAAAAGACCTTGTGAAGATGCTGGCAGAAGCTGGTAAGATTGTGTCATTATCCACAGTGAAACAAGTACTGTATCAACATGGGCTGAAAGGCCACTCTGCCAGGAAGAAGCCATTACTCCAAAAGAAACATAAAAGCCAGATTAATGTTTGCAAATGCACACAGGAACAAAGACCTACATTTTTGGAGACGTGTTCTGTGGTCTGACAAAACTAAAATTGAACTGTTTGGCCATAATTACCATCGTTGCGTTTGGAGGGAAAAGAGAGAAGCTTGGAAGCCTAAGAACACCATTCCAACTGTGAAACACAGGGGTCGCGGCATCATGATGTGGAGTTGTTTTGCTGTAGGAGGGACTGCTGCACTTCACAAAATAGATGGCATCATGAGGAAAGAAGATTATGTAGCAATACTGAAGCAAAATCTCAAGACATCAGCCTGAAAGTTAAAGCTTGGGTGGAAATAGGTCTCCCAAATAGACAATAACCCAAAGCATACTGCTAAACTGGTTACAAAGTGGCTAAGGATAACCAAGTCAATGTTTTGTCATGGCCATCACAAAGCCCTGATCTCAGTCCTATTGAAAATATATGGGCAAATCTGAAAAGGCAGGTGTGAGCAAGGTGACCTACAAACATGGCTCAGTTTTCACCAGTTCTGTTTAGGAGGATGGGCCAAAATTTCCTACCAACTACTGTGAAAGCCCTTGTGGAAGGATAAACCAAAAAGTTTGACCAAGTCATACAGTTTAAGGACAATGCTACCAAATACTAATGAAATGTATGTAAACTTTTGACTTTGCAGAAAGTAATAAAAATGCCTTAAAAAATCTCTCTCTCATTATCTGGCATTTGGCAAATATAAATAATTTTGGTTATCCTAATTGACAAAACCACAGAAAAATGGGACATAAATTACCAAAAAACTACAAAGCCACACTTACAGCTAAATTGCTGGGAGATACACTGAATCCCATTGGCAGGCGTCTCTAGCCCTTGTGCTACATGGGGAAAGATATAACAGGTGCTGGTAATTAATGAGCAAATGCTCTAGGTACTAGTTCACACCAGCATGAGAAAAACAAAAGTATAACACATAGGGAGAATTGCACAAATGCAACAATACAGATAAAAATTGCATTTAGATAAGGCGATACAAAGGGTAATGCCTTTTATGCAGTTACACCATGCTGGGTTTCAGCTTATAAGCCCAAATAATCCCAAAATTTACCTAAAAAA